>CAJQZM010035709.1:0-31527 GCA_907164665.1 Colias nastes | reverse complement strand
TACTTACAGTAAAGAAAAATATTTTATGATTAAGTCCCGTTATCTCTGCTGTAGTGGTGGACGATTTACGGACAGCAGTACGGCCTATTCCTCGTAGACCGTAGGTATGCAAAAGCATTATCCACTTAAAAAAAAGTTCCCTGTATCTCCTGAGAAGAAAACGATAGGATATAATATAATCTGATGTTGATGAAATCACACTATACATATTATGTATACACTATACATATACACACAATGCAGAATACATATCATACATATTATATTAACGGATATTTATTTAGCACTTAGTTACAAGCAACATCAAAAACAAAGGAATATTTATTGATCTAATTCCCTCCAATCATGATTCATTACTGCCCCAAAAACTTCTATTGACTAACTCTGCTATTAAGAAAATATATGTATAACCAAGTAAGAACTTTTTGTATGTATCCAAAGCTTTCAATAACGCACGGCTTATATCGTATGAAGTTGATTCTATTTATGGACAAGAAATGTAACATTAGGGTGCTTTTCCATCAATAATGTGCGAGGATGTGTAGCGAGGAATGTGTTTGTGAAGCTGGCTACTCATTTACTTGCAGCAGGGGCCATATTGGAATTGCACCCTTAATTGTAATGCGTATAGGCAAACAGGGGCAATTTAGAGAACAGCTGAAATCGCTCAGACCGCCGAGCAACCGAGATTGTTCCAATATTGCCCTTGCGGCAGGTACGTGAGTAGCCGGCCTAAAGAACCAATCATATCGCTTCATTTACCTCGCCTCGCTCAGTACTAGAGGAAACGGCTCGGCGGTGCTAGGTTTTTGCGCATACAAAACAAGAGAGAGAGATGTGTGCGAGGAAATCGTTCGAGGTATGTATATTAGTTATATAATTTTATGTAATAGAAGACATTTCAACGCATTTGCACCGCAAATCTTCCTCGCACAGTTTTCGTGGAAAGACTCACACATTTTCACAGCACAGCTAGACATTTTTGCACATTATTGGTGGAAAAGCACCCTTATAAAAGGATGTATGTCACGGTACTATAGGGAAATATTATGTAGGAATAAGTATCAATCCTTTGACTACGTTATTTGTTTGCATGCTTTACTCTTTGAGCGTTGAGTATGAAATTTATTGTCTTTGTATGAAATAAAATTCAAGCATTTCCTTTTGACGCTTTAAATGCACAATAACATATGGAATTCTAAAGAATGTTTACAATTAAAAATTTTTTGTTCAGAATTATTTTAAAATTGTTACTAATGCTCCATGGATACATATAATTATTTTCAAATTGAAAGTCGATCACTTCTAATAAAAACTATACACAGATAGATAAAACATATTATTATGTATTGAGTTCTTTATAAGTTAGTAAACACATTTTGACATAAAATTTCATACCTACGATATTTTTATTTCTTAAAGTTTTATCTATATTACAATAAAGCATACAATAACAAATAAATAGTACCTTAGTACCTACAAAATATATTCTAGATTCTAGGATGAACTAGAATGTTATAGAATCTAGAACATTCTAGTTCATCCAGAACCAAATACATTACCTTCACCCCTTGTGGAACCCAAAACTATTTCCAACGATTGCTAACGATGATGATATGTCATAAATTTTTCAATTTATCGAAATAATTTTTTTACTAAAATACTTTTCGAAACCTAACATTAGGTCCGATAGGCATTTGTCGACAGATGTAGACCGGGGACTAATTGCTAATTATTTTGCCTAATGACTGACTATTAAAGATTGATGGCTCTAATTTGTGTAATAAAACGTAACAGTCAACGTCTTGAACGGACTGAAAATCGATAAATGTCTGCGTTAATGAATTGTGAACTTCGTCTCTATCTATGTGAATCTATACTTAATATTATAAAGCTGAAAAGTTTGTTTGTTTGTTTGAACGCGCTAATCTCGGGAACTACTGGTCCGATTTGAAAAATTCTTTCGGTGTTAGATAGCCCATTTATCGAGGAAGGTTATAGGCTATATAACATCACGCTACGGCCAACAGGAGTGGAGATACGGGGGTGAAACCGCGCGGAGCAGCTAGTATAGATATAAAGTTTCTTAGTACATTTCGAACCTCTGCTGTGATTGTATGGTCAGCAGCAAAATGGTTATTAACCTAAAAAATACAATTTGTACAATTCAATAGACAAAAAATGAAAATTACCGTAAAATCGTATTAGAAATATTATTTGACTTGTTTCTTGACTAGTCATTGGTGTTTCTTCCTTCTATTGAGATGTTTTCATGGTCCAAATCTGTAATAAAAACACATTTTAATAAAATTTAGGTTAGCTTCACAATTAACTTGTAAATTCTTGTACATGCTATTTATTATACACAATAGGTAATACGTGTAACTACACATTGAAAACATGCTAACGTGCACTTGGAGAATTCCGTAGAACCTAAATATACACAAGAAGTTTGTATCCTTACATCCTTCGACTAAAAATAAACTGTTCTTCAAATCATAGGACATGCGCTAAACGCCTACGTCCCGATCGAATCCCAAAGATTGCTTAGAACTATTTTTCACTCCCCGATTTCTATATAGAACGCGGGCCTCAATATATTATCTGTGCCTAGCAGATTGACCACTTCAAGGGCACTCTACGCCCTATACGTGTGGCTTCAGATTCTCAGACCTTCTGTCATTTTAAAGGGTCCCTTGAGGATTCAATAAATTGGCTCTTCGAAAATTGTCCATAGGCCGACAGAATTTGAGTGAAAAGATTACAGGTTCAAATATTTAATAGAAATGCTTATTGAGTGTACACATATCGTTATTATTTGCAAATAAAGTATTAAGAACATCAATAGAGTTGTTAGCAACGTTTCAATATTCCTTTCCATTTTTTATAAATGCAGAAAATCACATTACTTCGTCGATATAAAAATAGCGGTATTAAAACAAATCTATACCACATCTATACTATAATAATATTATAAAGCTAAAGAGTTTGTTTGTTTGTTTGAACGCGCTAATCTCAGGAACTGCTGGTCCGATTTGAAAAATTCTTTCGGTGTTAGCCCATTTATGGATGAAGGCTATAGGCTATATATAATCACGCCAAGACCAACAGGAGCGGAGCAATGCGGGTGAAACCGCGGGGCACAGCTAGTTTATATAATAAATAGTACAAAGAGATATTCCGAAGTATAATCGCGATATAATCCGCTATAATATCTGTATTATTCACAATTTTATTTGATCGTTCATTCTCACTAAAAGCAAATAGAAGTCTGAAAAATGACAAAAATAAATTGAAGAGAAAGGACAGGGAAAAGGCAAGTCGAGAAAAAAGAGAAAACAATGGCGTCCCGCAAATTTAAAAAGCTTTATAAATGAGATTGCAAACGTCTTCAGCATTTTTAATTAACATTTTATTTTTGATAAATTTGTAAACGCGTTGATGGAGGCTATACGTTTAGGGCTTATTGTGAATTATTTAAAGAGACCGGAATCTATGGAATTCTAGTTGTTTATAACGTCGAATTTGGTACCTACGTATTCTTATATTATACTAGATACCATAGAGACTTTTTAAACATAATACTATAATTTACCATTTTATCAAGACACGAAGAATATTCAAATCCTGAGGACACTAATAAAATTATTTTATTGTGTCAAGGCGAAAAAGACTAACACAGTTCTTCTAAAAACGATCAGTGAAATAGTTATAAATGTCTATTCCAGTGACACCATGGCCATTACATAAATGTAGTGAACTAAGCATAGTACGAGGAGACAATACATTACAATTGGACTGTCTTATGGTAATCGAGGGCGAGACAAACACGTGTAGAATTTTGCGGATACAAGAGAACCATAGTATAAAGAGAAAAGTAAGTTATCTTCGAACAAAGGTACATCGCGCCGTTTGTATTTACTTGGCCACTCCCCCGTTCATTTACGTACGCAAGCTTGACGCACGCACACAACGCCGCTCGGTACCTTCTCATGGACCGTTCTCGTTAGGGGCGCACCATTGCTTTGAGCGGTCAGTGTTTGTTTATACAATTATTTAAAATATCAATGTAACAAGTGACAACCCTGCGTCTCGCGAGTTAAGGTACCGTGCGCTCCTAAACGCCGCGGGTCGACCTACTGAATAAACAATATTAGACGTTCTTTGAGAGCGTACAAGCCGAATCGTCCATTAACTACAAAGCGACTACCCTTTAGTTCATAGCAAATTTACAAGAACCGTTCAATGCTTCCCGTATTGCAGGTTTTAAAGGGTTTAAAAATTTAATCGTTTTGCGATTTTTTCCTTACCTCTCAAAGTCCTTGACAGTTCTTATAATGGAAAATCGTTTTCAATATTTCTTCAAATCCAGCAAACTTATCCAGTTATTGCAAGATGTCGGGTTCTCGTAACTTCGATTTGATGACAAATTTCCATGTAAAACTATAAAAGATAAGATTATTCAAAATAGAAAGAAACGAAATTATAAAATATTATGTAATAATAAGAGTTTAAAAGTTGTTTATTTTTAAAGTTGCCAGCTCACTATATAAGTGTTTACACTTGGCAAATTCACAAACAAAAGAAAGTCATAAATAAACATATTCACAACTATTAAAATTGTTAAATGTTTTAGATATCAAGTAACTATATTCATTCAGATTTCTATCACGTGCTAACCCTAAATATAATATGTTCCGCTGACCTCACATGACCTTTTCGGAGTTCATGAGACCTAACCTATGTCTATATAACTAAAATTCAATGATCTGTTTGTCTATTAAACTTCGAATATGCTTGAATTCCGATAGCATTTGATTATTTACAATTTAAATACTTTGGTCTTAATTATAAACTTATTTAATCAAAGTCTGAACTTATTTCAACTATTTATATTATTTTGTTTCTGTTTTCCTAAAGTAAAATACCGTGAAAGTGATAAAGACACGACAGAAAATCAATTAATTATGATCAAATTATATATTTTCATAATTAAGAGTCTAAGTATCAAATTCGTTGCTCAGCTATAATACAATCTAAATTATTATTGTTTGAAATTTCAATTAAAATATTATATTACTGTATCAAAACTGTTTTGTAAATATTGATATAAATTAAATCGGTATCCTTGTTTTTCCTTCTTTAAATTAGGATGAAAAAGAGTTTAAATGTATTATATTAATCCAAGTGAAAAGCTATCTTTGAATCAAATTTACTTCAATTCAATCAATGTCATGCCTATTTTGTCTGTAGAAGTCCTTAGTAAAAAATTTCGTTGTTAAGGTGATTGCTACGATCTGTTCCCAGCCAATGTCCCGCTAGATGGCGCTGAATTCTACATTTCTAGTTTATTTGAGTTTTTGCGTAATTGGAAAAGATTAAGGTCGTAGGAATAGTCATGGCGGTTACTGAATATTATATTTTATTGAAATATGTCATATCATTGCCTTAAAATCCACCCAATTCGGTAAAAAAATGCATTATAACATCTGTCATTGCATACAGGGTCGTTTACACACACAGACGTATACAAAAATGATAAAGATTTAAGTCTAGATGGCGTGAATGTAAAACAAGTAGGATTGTTATAAAAATAAAAGTTATATTTGTTGGCGTAAACTATTTTGTTGTAATTTTGGGAAATAAATAATGTCAAAATTGATTACAATAAAACGCAGTTTTATTTTATTACATTACACTATTGTTTTTTTTTATCAAAACATGTATTTGAAGTAGCATATACCTATGATATAATATTATGCTAAGAATAATTATTCATACAACAACAAATCTAAAACACTATTTACTATGGAAAAAAACCAGGAAGGTGAAAAAGATATTTACGATTTCGACGCACTCGACTTTTAGTAAAATATAGTAGGTAAAAATTAAACAATGGTAATGTAAATTCTAAACAAACTACTACCAAAATACAATTAGAACAAAAATCATTTGACTTGTTTATTTCACCCAGAGGCCAGAGGCGGCTCGTGACAAAATTGTATAGGTGTTCACTTGAAATAAAACAACGAAAATACAATAGCGTTCGGGATGATTTATTACAAAAAAATGAGCACCACATTTTATAAATGTCTATAACACTAAAAATTACAAAGTACAGGCTATTTCAAAACGAATTCAATGACTAGGTATCAATAATTAGTAAATCACCGAATTTGCATTCGCGAGCGTAGGTATCCATAGTGTTTGTCACTGACGGTCACTGACCTCTATAACTTATAGTTATAGAGGTCAGTGGTGTTTGTTGTGTAAACATGTATGTATTTGAGTAGTTAGTAGCATATTATATTCTGAATTTCTGATCCATGCCTATTCACTCAAAACTAATAACACTAATGATTTGTAACAGTAAATTATTTCAATAGGTAGGTATTTGAACATTTCCCAACAAGACGTAAGAATAATTATTCGTAGGTATACAAGATACAATAACAAATCTAATACACTATTTATTATTTTATTATTTACTAGCGGTCCGCCCCGGCTTCGCCCGTGGTACATGTTTACGTTTTCTCTCCATAAGAAGTAATAGCTAGAGAGCTAGCGCAAAGCTACCTGTATGTATTTGACCAGACCTGGATTTTTGTGTGTTGATTCCCCTAATAATACCTACTATACATGAGATGAGGAGTCACTAAGCCCAGAGTGGTGGACGGGGCGCGCGCTTAGGTAAGACAGGTGGAAATTATTGGCGAACTTTGAAACCATTTGACCACGTCTGCCATTTTGATATTTGAAAATAGATTATTATTACTATCGGAAAATAACAATGGCAGACCATTATCACGCGGATAACATTCTGGCAGACACTTATGAAAGTGCTGAAAAAAATACAATTTTGAAAGTATTTGACCAGATCTGCCATTCATATATTTTATTTATTAGGGTCTTAAAAACTTATTTTCGAAACGGCAGACATTTTCATTGCGTACAGACTTCAGCAGACAACAAAACTTTACAGACTTCAGCAGTCAACAAGACTTAGCTTCTACATGGTCAGATGTATATATGTATTACGTTCCCTGACCTTACATCAATGATTTACTTTATTAATGTTTTTATGGTCATTTACATTTAATTTTGAAAACTATGGAATAAAATTTATAAATTTGATGATACAAAACTAAATATACATTTGTAAAGAATCTCAAATATAAAGTTGTGTTGCAAATAACAAATCATCATTTAAATATTTAGTTTATTTCTTTATTTAAGAAACAATTAACAATTACAAAACAACATAAAAAAACACGCATGCATTTATTGAAATGTTCATTCATCATCACTATCGTATGGCGTTGTGTGACTCGTCTTCATAATCCATTGAATCGGATTCTGTAAAAGTAAAACGTAAATTATATAATAAAAGAAATGAGTAAAGTCAAAAATAATTATTAAAGAGTTAATCATTATAAACTTACCTAGTAAGGCAATGCCTTTGATGTCGCACGATGCCGCCGCGCCGCCAGTGTAGGTACTTCTGCTGCTACATGAAAATATGCTAGGGTTGCAACAAATGGGAAATAAAACAATTGTGATTATTACTATTATGATGTAATCATTTATTCATATGTACATTCAAAACAATTGCGATTATTAAATCTGATGTAATTATTTTTTCATAAATATATAATTATTATTAATTACATAATATATTGCACTGTGAAATATTTACGTATCACTTTATTTTTGATGTTCTTAATTGTCTTTTATAAAATTTAAGTGACGCATTCGCATTGGGATCAACAATCCGATAAGAAAAGAATGGAGACAACATATACATAGCTTTGATTTCAATTCTACAGATACAAAATATACAATCTATCTAAAATGATACAACGGATGTTTCCTGCGTTTTCTTTTCAAAATACCGAAACAACGTAATTATTGTATAGTAGTTGGGCGTGAAAGTAAAAAAACAAATGAAAAGTGTTTTCCATATGATTATTTATTAAATTTACGCGATTAAGAATAATTTCAACGATACAATTTAGTAACCGAGAATTCAGAGGATTAAAGAAAATACCTGCCTGATCATTTTATCAAACTCTAAAAGAATTATGGTTATTTCGCATCACTCGGTTTATTAGTTTGGTAATAATTATTAAAGGTAGTTACAACCCTAGCCATTGAGTCGAACGGTAGGCAACACAATATCGACTTTGTGCGGGTACATATGGTACATTTCTTCTTGCTGTGAAGCGTAATTATTATTATTAAGATTTTTTAGGCTATTTTGAATCAGCTGTTCTAATTTAATTCTAGAAATTTATTAAAACGTGATTTTTTTAAAAGTATATTATGAGTTTATAAATACCTCAACCAATAGTTATTGTGTCCTATCCTCATTTCTTTATATCTTGGTAGTTAACTAAAGTGTTAAATTTACATAACCTCAACAACAACATTTACACTGCCACTGCACTAAAACTAATATGGAATCCATCACACAGTCTATTGATCAGATGTTTGAAGTGTTTAACCACAGAATGGATGAGTTCCAAAAGGATCTCCAGACAATTTCAACAGCCCCAATGGGTAGCCCGTCTTCTAAATTAGCGTCTGACTTTACAGTCTTTCGCACATTTGTCTTGACATCACTACAGTGTCTACAGTCTGAGGTTATCCTCCTGAGCACAGATTAGAGAATAGTTACTTCGTAACAGATACATCACTCCCATACAAAAGCTAAAATACCTACGCTATATTTACCTACAAAATGCGCCGCAACTCGGCTGCAGTAAGAAATGTACTCTACGAACACGCACCGAGAAGCGAGTTTCCCGCGCACGCCGCGTGATTGCGTCATCAAACGAAAACTTTAGGGTTGTACCGAGCGCGTAAATTAAACAGAGTTGCTGAAACACTTAATTTTTTATTGTTAATTATATTTGTTACATTATACAATAAAAAAAATGAAATCTTATTGATAGTAGTTGTTTCCTTCGGTTTCACCCGCGTGGACCCGCTATATGTGTCTCCTGGATAAAAAGTAGCCTGGTAGGTTTGTGAGTTTCTTTGTTACTGCGTGGCTCGGGGGCTGCTGACTATATGGCTGAGATTTACGGGTTCACGGGTAGAGGGTTCATTCGGGTGAATCTGCGGCCACAAGACCAATACAGATAAAAATTATATGTGCTTTAATTTTATGAAATGTTCAATGTTTTTTTTACCATCGCTGAACTTACGGTTATTCAATTTAACTGTTGTAAAAATTCTGAATCTTATGAATAATTTTAATAAATAACTCTTGAACTCCGACACCCGTCCACATCGCAATAACCGGGCATCTTGGTAGCGAGCGCGGGAAACGTGACGCAGGTGCGCAGTCTCGCGTGTGCCAACCAACTGCCGCTTGGGTCGGTACCGACCTACTGTGCGGTAGGCACTTATAGCGCGACCTTGAGCGAGTGACGGAGGCCTGTCCTGAGTAACAAAACAAAAGTACCTACGACGGACGACCACGCTTCGAGTTGCCAAACACACAGCCAAACAACAATAATGAGTAATAAATTGTTTACAAAAAAAACAAGTTTTCCATTTTTCTGTATGAGTAGACAGAACTTCAAAACGCCACCTGCTACGGTTTATATTATGAACGATGGTTATAAAAATAAAAGTTATATTTGTTGGTGTAAACTATTTTATTGATCAATAATTTTGGAATTTAAAACTGTCAACATTGATTACAATAAAACGCAGTTTTATTTTATTACACTATTGTTTTTTTATCAAAACATGTATTTGAAGTACCATATAATATTATGCTGATCCAAGCATTTTCACTCAAAACTAATATCACTAATGATTTGTAAAAGTAAATTATTTCAATATACATTTCATAACCAACAAGTAAGAATAATTATTATTATTCCTACCTACAACAACAAACCTAAAACACTATTTACTATGGGAAAATAACCAGGAAGGTGAAAAACATTATATTACCTATTATTTACGATTTCGACGCACTCGACTTTTAGTAAAATATAGTAGGTAAACATAATATTATGGTTTTGATTTTTGCTACTATGTAGTATAAGAAAACTGCGTGTTCAAACTACTTGTTTGTCTGTCTGAAAATTCGGAAGTACTTTGGTAGTTTACCGATTTATAATAATATTGTATATATCGTTGTTTAAAAAATATTCAAACACAATAAAATATGATATACTGATTTATCACTGGTTTCAGTGATGAACTGATGAGTCAATGTTAGCCACTATACTTTCGTCATACGTGTGTATGATTGATGTGATTTGCAACGTGGTGATATTTCAGAAAAATCACGGGTCAAATTGTCCCACCGAAAATATAACTGCGTTATAAGAATAACTATACCTACGATAAATTATACATAATACAATATAGTCTCAAATGCATACTAGTGAAATATTTTATTTGAATCAATAAAATAAAAAAAAAAAAAAAATAATAATAATACAAAAATAAATTCACAACACAAGAAAATCCGCGCGCATATCATAGCGCGTGACAATGAAATCAAGAACTTTCGAGCCGACGCGACGCGGACGACGAAGGAGCCTAACAAAAGTACCTACAATCATAGGCGGCTCGTGACAAAATTGTATGGCCGTGTTCACTTGAAATAAAACAACGAAAATAGGTACCTACAATAGCGTTAGCAGTACAAAAAAAATGAGCACCACATTATAAATGTCTATTTATACACTAAAAATTATAGAGTATTTCAAAACGAATTCAATTATTATTTAGCAATAATTAGAAAATCCCCGAATTTGCATTCGTGATCGTATTCATAGTGTTTGTCTACACTAATATTATAAAGAGGAAAACTTTGTTTGTTTGTTTGATTGTAATGAATAGGCTCATAAACTACTGGACATTTTACCAATGTTTGCAAGTTTGTGATTACTTTGATAGTTTACCGATTTATAATAATTGTATACTTATATCATTGTTTAAAAATATTCAAACACAATATGATATAGGTACTGATTTATCACTGGTTTCAGTGATGAACTGATGAGTCAATGTTAGCCACAATACTAATCACTTTCGTCATACATGTGTATGAACTATGATTGATGTGATTTGCAATGTGGTGAAATTTCATAAAAATCACGGGCCAATTTTTTGTTTTGAATCCCACCGAAAATACATATATTACTAATTGCGTTATTAGAATAATTAATTACTATACCCACGATCAATTATTACAATTTACAATATAGTCTCAAATGCATACTAGAGAAACATTGCAATTTGAATCAATTAAAATGCATAGCATACAAAAATAAATTCACAACACAAGAAATTCCGCGCGCAAATCATAGCGCGTGTCAATGAAATCAAGAATGTAATTTTATATCAAGCCGACGCGGACGACGACGCCGAACTAAAGTACCTACAGTACCATTTACCTTCAGTGTACAATACAGTTTACAGACCTACGACGGACGAACAATAATGAGTAATAAATTGTTTACAAAAAAAAACATAGTTTCTAAGGTCATTAGTTTTATTTTATTTTATTGTTATTTTCTTTGAACGATTGGAAATGAAATTACTCAATTTTTACACAGAACTTTGATTTATTAGAATTATGCTCATTATGTATAAGATAACGAACGCGAATGCACGACATCTAGCGTCAATGTCTAAACATCGCCTTTCGTTTAGACATTGACGCGCTAGATCTGTAATAAGTATATAGTCTATGCGCTAGATGTCGTGCTTTATGTCGTGTTTCGCTTGGCAAAAGTCACGCACACTACTGTAGAAGTGTCAAATTTTTCCGGTATTTTACTGTTGTTTTTCTAAGTAAATATTGTAAATTATTGATTAAAAAGGTCGAACGCGCACACATTTCATTATAGAGAAGTGATAAAATGATTAGTTTTAAAGAAATAGTGTCTGTGTTAAGTGTTTAGAGGTAATCAAAAATGTATGGAGGGACGGTCGGTACATCCACCTTAAAATGATGAAAGCAAACATATACATAAACACACTAACACAATTTAATAGTTCAACAAGAATAATACTCCTACCAGTCTATAAGGGAAATGTCACTCATACATTGCGTATTATTAAATTGACATATGGACAGATGTGTTTATATTAGCGAGAATTGGACATGAGACATGAGCAAAAAGTCAAAAAGTTGATATCCTATCAGACACGTGTCGTATTGATTTCAGGAAGTGCTATATTGGTGATGTTATAAATTAAATTGGCCCCCGAGGAAAGCTCCTGTGCTGCTGATTTCATCGTCCGAGTTAGTTTCTGTATCTTGAGAACCAATGAATAATAATCAATTTACACGAAAAAAATTGATGTACTTCAAAAGTTGCCAAGAAATACAGTCTATAACTATATAAATGTCAACACTGCTGATATTTTATGACTGATTACTGGAACTTCCCGTGACACGCTTTCGAAGTTTTTACGAGGGTACGTTGAAAATAAAAAAAATCTTAAACTCCAGTTCATTAGACTTGTAAATAGAGCTTCTTGTTTGGATATTGTTTTTCTGCTTATAATAATTTTTTTGAGATAAGCTTCAGTTTTAGGCGGGCTTCGTTTTACTTGAAGATACTTTGGTTTCGATAATGGAAAATCTGATTACTTGGCATTATCCGTAATAAGATATTAAACTAGAATCAAATTGAATTTGATGTTTATAATCTCATGAAGCCTATATATTAGCAAAATCCATCTAAAGTATAAATACAAAACAACCAACCAACATATTATTACGAATTTTCTGCTTGTTTTCATCTGTTTTTAATTGCTGATAGAATTTCAACGACTAAACAAAAACATCATAAGCAAAGAGTAACCAATTATGAAATAAAAATCAATCTCAGTTCTGCACTAAAATTGAACATCGCAGTGTTGAATAAAAATAAAGAAATGAAATTCATAAACCACAGGTACGAAATAGCTGTTGTGCAAATAAACAGAACCACCAATTTGCGAATTCCATACAAAAGCTGAAACACCATCAAAGAGACACTCAACGTGTTTAATTTAAAAACAAATAGTAAAATCAAGTGAAAATAAATAAAAAGCTTAACTGAACGCTAAAGACCTTAAACGACCTACATTATACATCTGTTTATCGTTGTCACGTTATCAGATTGGAATCGATTTGAACTCTATTTCGTTGCTAGTAAGGTCGTTAACTGTGTGAATTAACAGTGTATTCACTGCGCTTAAAAAACCACCTTCATTTGTCACAGGCAGATGCAGTCGAATCGGATTTGAGGCCAGTGCAAACGCGTTGTTATAAGCATTTTTCATTATTTTTCCACTTAAATTATGAGATAATAATGCTGAAGGAATATGTTTGATATAAGGTTGAGTACAGTTTAGTTTAAATACATAATTTTAAATTATGTACTTACTTATTATTTTGTAAATGTCATCAAATTTCCTACTTTTAAAAACTTCTACTGGTCTCATTACGTTACGTATTTTACTTTTATTTCACAGAAATATCACTCACGAAACAAAATAGTTATGATAACAGTACATTTGTTCAGATGTAATAACAAGTTAAAAGATGTTATACTTACTCGAAAGAAAACAGTTGATGGCATAATATGTATAAAATATACTATAAAGATTAAGACAAAGATAGATTAACCAGGATTAGCATAGTTCTTTTCACCCGGGTACCACACGAGTAGATGAAGCCGTGTGCTCGATCTATCGCTATCCAAAACATACCATGACTAATATTATTTAATTCTTTAGATTCACAAATAATGGAACATAATATTCAGTTTAATGGCCACACAAAAATCACCAGGTGATTGAAGATTCTCCTTTGACACGGTCCCAACGAAAAATGATAGGGTTTTTGTGAAGAATTAAGTCAGTGTGATATACTGTTACAAATGACGTCATCATATCACGGGATGACACGTGTGACGTCACTAACCTGTCATTTGCACTTCCGTGATAAATAGTGGCTATAGGGTTATATTTTTGGTACATTTCATACTTTCTTTAGTTGAAACTATATATACTGGCAAAGAGGAGCTATATACAGGGTGTAATCGTTAAGTGTGCACAAGCGGTTATTCCATTACAGATACATAACTATTACAGATATCAAAAAACTTTAAACTGATATCGAAAGTACTTAGCCTAATGAGTAAAATGGCCATAATAAATTTTTAAAAATAAAACGAGAAATATACAAAAATGTTACATTAAACGCTCCCATACATTTTATTTCCCATACATTTTGTATTCATAGCAGATTTTGGAAGTGACGTCTTTATTGTGCAATACAATGAGGAGCTCTATTTACAGTTTCTAAATACACTTCCATTCAAATTTGCGAAGTAATTAAAGCAGAAAACCAAAAAAAGGAAAGAAAAAGCTAAAGTCTTTCATATTAAATATACATGGGATATTCATATCTCATACTAAATGTATGGGAGGGTTTAAAGTTAATTTTTTAGATATTTATCGTTTTATTTTTAAAAATTTATTACGGATTTTACTCATTAGGTTAAGTACTTTCAATATCAGTTTAAAGTTTTTTGATATCTGTAATAGTTACGGAATAATCGCCTGTGAACACTTAACGATTACACCCTGTATAGGATAAAGTATGAAGATGTATAGGTATATAATTATTTACTATAGACTGATATATTTACTATAGATATAGTTTTTTTTATGATAATTGTAACTAAAGTAATAATAAATGCATAGGATAGTAATATTTGCATGCCAGTTTACATAGGTACCTAAATAATATATTTACTACTACCCCAATTTATGCAAATAAATATTCTAAATAAAAATCCCTTACGAAAACGTAGCCGCCAAAGTAATGAAGATAGCAAACGATTTAAGTCTGAAAAATGTATGGAAAATTCGTGTATTTTGAAGAAAATTCGCGAATCGTTTAATCGATGATTTATTCGGAGCCTTAATCGGTCTGAGAGTGAAAATAAAACTCATTGTTATTGATTTCACTGCAGACAGATACGACACGTATTTTTGTTGGTAATCTGACAAATTATCATTTTAGTCTATAATCTTCTCTATATATAAAAAATATTTCGTGTTGTTGTTAGTTACCATACTCCTCCGAAACAGCTAGACTGATTCTCATGATATTTTGTGTGCCTATTGGCTAGGTCTGATAATCGGCCAACATCTATTTTTCCCCTATATGATAGAAGTAAGGCAGAACAAGGTTTAGTATTACAATAATTATGTATCTATTATAATATGTAAAAAGGCGTAGATAACCTATCCTAGGTTATTGACCCAACATTCGATCTTCAAAAACGGCACACCGCACACACGATTAGACGCCAAAGTAAGATGGCAAGATTCAACTATCGTGAAAAAGAGACAACTGAAGTAAAATGTGGCTTTAGCCACTTTCTACCACTACCACTTTTTATATTATATAATATTCTTGATTTTACAAATTACCTATATGCTTTGTGTATTTGTAACTAATATATACTAATATATAATCGAATATATTATATCAAGCTCAAATCGATTGAAGCAGATATTCGTGTATTTAAGTAGTCGATTAATTGTAGTTTTTGCATTGGTCTTCCAAACATTTACCATAGTATATCTCCCTCTTGAGTTAGCTCTCATTAATCGACATTGTCCGTAATTTAGTCATAATGAAAACTCTAACCTCAATATTTTAATCGATGTTTAAAACAAATCTTTACTCTTCTGCTGAGATCAAATTACTTACGAAGTTCTACGAATGAGAATGCTAATTAAATTTATCAGTGTCCAATTACTGTTTTAAATGGGGCTTTAATTAATGAATTAATATATAAACATCATATTTTAATATTTTAAAATAAATATAATAAATAAATAATAATTTAATTATATAATTAATGAAGCAATATCAAATTTAGCGTGGTTGATTGGCCAATTAACGTATTGCTCGTAATTTAGAAACCTAATACCTACTAAATATACTTGATTCATAATATACAAATGTATACAATATATAATCTGGTACCTAGTAGATATATTAACAATATGTTCATTCCATTTTATAATATTTCTATGTAAGTTCTCGTACCAACTTATTCAACAAATATAATTTTGCCAAAACATGTTTTTAAATAACTAGCTTAGGTGAGATTCTTAAGAAATATCATGTCACATAAGCTGATAAGATTTATATTATTCTTTAAAAAATACATTAAATATTGAAAAACGTAACGGAAGAAGAATTTAACTCCCAACTATTCACAATTATTAAGCTACGAGTATAATAGGTACCAGGTCAGATTGTATAGTTCATAAACTGTCCTCTTGCAAGACATATTTAACTTATTTGTAGTAAAATATACTTTGATATTTCTAAGGAAAGTGGAGCAGCGGAATAATTAGGGACAGTTGCGCAAAAATTTCTCGCATTTTTTAATTTTAAATTTACTTCTCTACGTTTACGTGCAAAAACTGCTGAACTCCGGGGAGATTTACATTTTATTAATCTCCGAATCGACGGCAGAAACAATATAAGAGGGAGGAAGCCCTATTGACAAAGAAAATTCAGTTGATTAAATTTGTCATTTGTCTGAGGAAATCTCACGGTCTCAACTCTTGGCTCTTATTAACTCCGTGATGAATTTACTATTGAAATGTTTGAGATTTCGATATTGTCTATCCAACTCTTAAATAAGAAAATTTGATATTACATTAGCAGTCTACTAGCTGTGCCCCGCAGTTTTATCCGCATTGCTAAGCTGCTATTGGTCTTAGCGTTCTGATATATATCCTATATCAGCACGCTAAGACCAATAGGATATAATATAGGACCTAATTATTCAAATCAGACCCGTGGTTCCTGAGATAAGCGCCTTCAAGCAAACAAACTCTTCAGCTTTATAATATTAGTATAAAAGTATAAATTAACGCTTGTAGGAGAAATATATATAAAAATCGAGGAACAAAAATAAAAATGCAATGTAGAGAGAGGTATTGCAACTGACTCACTCGTCTGTTAAGATAAGCACACTCCCGCGGGTTTTTGTGACATTTTTTTCTCTAACGTTTACAAAACTAAGGCTTCCTAGTTCACTCTAATCACTATGGAACTTTAGTATTAAAAATCCATCTACTTCAAATGAAAACGTGTTTTTCTTTACCTGTTTATGGAAAAATATGAACGACAAGTTAAGATAATAATTAATGAAAATAATATCTACCTTGATCACGCATACAAAAATAAAAAGTTATGGTTGTTAGTTTTTTCAGCCATATTATAACACATCAGTAACAAAATCAACTCATTAAAGAGTTATATACAATAATAATATATTATTATGTATTATTTAATGTGTATGTGTGTTCTAAATACGATAGTGGAGGAAAATAAAAGGCGATTAATGTTTTTCAGTGACATTCAATTTTATTTAATTTTTGTAACTTTCGTATATTTTAGATAATAACATAAAAAGAAACCGTAAACGTATGATTCATTATCCCAATAATTTCGATACTAATTGCTGTCTATATCCAATACAAAGCTATCACTAATAAAGCCACGATCCACTTCTAAAACGTCCAACTACATAGTCTGTTATTAGACATATTCGCACGTTTCTAGCACATTCCGTGCTGTATCTCCTAATAAAGGTCCCTCGCCACGCGCCTCATTATAAGAGAATAATGAAATCAAAAAAATTCCCAACGCCCTCAAAAATGCTGGATCAGCCCCCGTACTATGTCAAGGCAGCATTACTTCCAGTGCGGAAAAAGGACAGCGCTATACAAGTCACGTAGCGCCATCACTTTCTCACACTGGAAGTAATATTGCTATAAGATAGAATGGTCTCCCATGCTCCGTTGAACGTGTTGTGGATCTAATTAATTAGTAAACGCCTTATTTCGTGAAAGTTTTCTTTAATGTTTTGCGCTCGTGAATTTCGTATTTGTTGTTGAATTGATCTGTACCTTCATTTATATTGTGTTGAATTAGAAAATGAATTACCTACAGTAAAAAAATACCTATAGATACTTTTAAAACACAATAACAAACATCGTCTTTTAATATTAATATATTTCATAGAATAATACAAAGAAGTACAGGATCATCATCTCGAAAATATAAAAAAATGCGCTACTACGTAAGAGGGAAAAAAAGTTTGAAAACAATATTGTTCAATATAATACGATAAAATTTAATACACGTGTTTTCAATAATTTCCATTAAGAAGTCCCTTAATAATAATTAATAAAAAAACAGCCTAAGTAGTACAACAATGTTTATTTTGTACAAGTTTATTTTTGCTAAATATACCAAAGCTGACATAAAAGCTATAAAGAAGTTAATCTCATTAATTATTAAGGTAACCAGAGTGCCTTTAGACACAGTGTGGATAATTTTTGTTCCATGTACCATAGTAATTTTACATCTTCTAATGGACATATACATGTTGTTGACAAATGGTATAATTTGGCCCTTTACAAACGGCTTCGTCAGTCGATACGATTGGCATTTTGTGTTATGTCAAGAATTCTGAATTAGACAATTTTGGTTTGGTGAGGGGCTAGATAGAAACCGATAGAAAACGAACCTGTCGTTTTATTTTAAAATTACACAGAAATAGCAGCGTCACAAAGTAAAAAAGCTCTGTCGTAAGAAAAAATAAATCATCGGCATAATACAAAATACCAAACGTTTGTATACTTTCAACGCAGTTTGTAAAGCGCCAAGTTATACTATTTACCTGTAACATACATACGTGGATTAGCTTTTCATAATTTCATACCCGTGGGATGAAGTTGTTTAGAGTTTAATTATATAAGTTTAAGATGAACCAACCTTGCCCGAGATTACTTACAGGGTAATTGGTAGACAAATACGTTTAACATTCGATCTTACTATTTACATAATAAGAGTGTAATAACGATATAGAAAACTTTATTATGATTAGTTTGATTGTTTAAAAACTAAAAAAAAAAATTTCAGTGCCAAATTCCAATAGATTCAAACACAAAAGAAGGAATAATACGTACTAGTAAAATATGTATGTGTATAAAATATAAAATGTAATATAATAACATTGCCATAATATATTAAATATTTAATACAATTTAACTGCTATTTTAAAAGTCAATAAAACATTTTTATTATCATTTATGAAATACGCGCTTGTGCCTATTCTTAAAGGATTTTAGCGATTATATTTCACAAATAAAAATAAATTTTCGCAATAATAAATTTCAGAATTCAACGTATTTTCATTTAAACCCAAAACCCAAATTTTCGTTTAGACATAAAAGTCAAGATAAACTAGAAAAATGACTTAAGATAGTGAAGTAAATATTATGTATAAAAAGTTCTAGATTATTCCAAGAAATAATTTTACCCGACTGTAGGCTAATCGGTATATCATATTTGTATTTTGGTAAAATATCTGATATGTATTGTATACGGAGAATAAAGTGATCAATCACGAATAATTTATTTTCCATTTTACTTCAAAGACAAGCAAATAATGGATGAATCGTAAACTCTTTCATGGAAAATATTTTATATTTTATTCAATTTCTATTCCCGTAATATCGAGTGAGACTTCTTTGAATTTAACCTAGATTAAGCTTATTTCAAATAAGCTTGCTTCTAATAATTAATTAGTATCATCTCATTTCTAAGTATGCTAAATAATTATTACCTTTGCAATATTTTTAATATTCATTGTGAATGTGATCTCTTCTTTAACTAAGCAATTATGCCTTGGATACTGAAAACTCATAAACATCAAGTATCTATAACGCAAATACAAACATGGGTAATAGGGTATACAGGGCACAGACTAAAAAAATTGTCAGTAGAACAACAATTAAATTAATCTGCCCTTATTTAGTGACTATTTTAAATTGCAATACTAGGACTAATTCTTGAATACATAGTCATCTATCCATCTACGGTTCATGAATTTATATTTATTTATAGCGTACTTATATTTTTATCTCATTCTATTCGTAAAATTTGAATTAAGAATTAGACAGTCACATCATTCATTTCCCAAACTGTCATTTATCGTTTCAAAATTATATTTTCTTGCGGAACAATTTAAAGTCGAATCGAATTAGCAAAAAAGATTGTCCACTTTATCATTATTTTATAACAATTATCCCAAATTGGTAATTATAATTAGGACGGAGGACATCTGCACAAAATTAAGAAATTAGGTTAATGAGGGTGAATCGGCACATCGGAGTTACATTACGGCTTAGACTGAATTATTACCTTGAAAGTATACATTTTGACACGCTTGACTTTGAAAATATAAATTTGATGTTGATGTGTATTTATGAGGTTTTTGATTCAAACAAATTATGCTAATAAATAAACAAGTTTTCCTATGGTACATTTATGAGAAGTCTATTACTGTAAAAAGCTTCTTTAAATCGAGGATATATGTTTATTTCTGAACTAGAATAACCATACTTCGTATTTGTTAATGTTTTCCTCACAACTCGCCACGATAAAACATAGCATGTATATTTCAAAGATAAATATTCTAAGGTCAGGGTAATATGCCGAACTTTTTTTATATACCTATAACCACTTTAGATACAAACTTATATTTATTGTTAGAAAGGGCGTGAGTGATCAACACAGATGAATAAAATATGGCGATTAAATTCTTTTGTAAAGTTAACAGTTCTAAATAATCGCATAACACAAAGATCCTTCTTTTGTACACGTAACTATTAATAATTACATGTTTTTAAAGTACAGATAGCAGTTGTTCCAATGTATAAGACACAAAACATAAGAATACACTGGCTATAATAAACACTCATAATCGAAATTCTAGAAAATTCCAAAATAATTATACACAACTTTACAATCCAACTACGATAATATAAAAATATATCACGTATGAAAAGCGGCAAATCTTCGTTCCCTCATGAGCAAACTAAATGTATCTTCCAGCTATGAATATTTAGATTACCCACATTTTTTGCAGTGCCGGAGCGGGAAATGTATTCATTTCATCCTATCATAGAATGACAAATGGTTTTTGAAATCTGACAATAAGGAAACGGCTGAACATTTTTTACTAATGCTTTTATGTCGATGACGGCTGTATTTTGTTAAAAGGAGTGTCTGAGAGACGTTCTAAGTGTTGGTAATCTGATGGGCTTTTGATATTTACGTGGTTTTTATTTTTGACGATTGTGGTTTGAATTTAGGATGAATACAGAGTAATTTTCCGTGTAGATGTTCATGTGACTGTATAAACGATACGCTCTATTCGCTAATAAACTCTTTGTTTGTTATTGAAGAAGAAATGAGAATTATAAGAAATATTTAACGGGAATTAGATATTAAAATTAGGATACAAGTAAAACTATCCTACAAATATTATAAATGCGAAAGTTTGTGAGGATGTATAAATAAATAAATAAAATAAATAAAATTCATTTAATTCAGGCCCACAGATCACAGAAACTAAAGGGAGATATGGTTAGGGGGCGGGGCCGGTGTCGCAGCAATATGCCCAAAAAAAGAACACATGCTGTTTGTTGCATTCAGTTGACGTTCGACCGTCGGCCGGGTATTATTTGACAATGCCGTGTTGTTCCGTTAAAGTTTGTAAAAACCGAAGTGAAACCAGCAACTTTAAGTCAAATGGAATCACATACCATCGGTAAGTACTGAAAATTATACGATTTTCTTACTAAAATTTCAAAAACAATATTACGTAGAGTGATTTCTTGCTTTCATTATGTGACAGAACGACAGTCACAATAATTTATGTAAATAGTTTACAATGCTTCTTCTGTACGTGACTCTATTCAAACGCGAAGTTCGAATACCGCAATGTATAATGAACATACTAAAGCTAACAAAAACGTTCGATCGTGTAGTACGGGGTCTGTACGGCCGCTGCTCGCGGTCGTTAGTTGAGGATGCGCGTCGAGTGTGTCCATGTCGATAAGATTCGGATTTTTTATCGTATTATGTATTATTTTACTACCTTATTTTTATATCATAATGTATTACTATTAGCTTAATATCTGATTGTATTATTATTATTTGATAGGTACTCGAGCAATAATTTTATAGTAATTATTATACATGGATTAAAAAAAGAAGTCACTTATTTCATACTTATATTACTTTACAATAAGTCAATAGGCAATGCTTTATGTACTTCATCACCATGAATGATACCATCAAGGTGTCCATTTCTATTTTCTACCTAGTTACTGTATTGCGTATAGGTAAATTGTTTTAATTTTAACGTTTCTCATTTTATCGACAAGCAATCCCTATCGTAAACGCATATCTTGCGGCTGTGTGGTGCTGTATACGTACGTTACTTACAATCTAGTGTGCGAACGAATAGTCGCTCTCAAATTTTTGTGTGATGACACGCACACAACGCGAAGTATTGTTTTTATTTGTTTACTGTTGTGTGCGTAAATTTGTTATGAGACACCAGGTTTCGTACTCAGCGCAAGCGATTGGCATCTCTCTAGATCTCTATGTTCAGGCCACATAGCCCATATAGTGTTAGTAAAATCTTATCCTAGTGTTAGTATTACAATTACCTATTACCTACATACATTTATTACTACAGCTTAATTTACAAATCCAATGCTTACTAATGATATTATCAGAATAATTTAACACCTTTAACACAATATTTGAATTTTTACGTATACGGTCTCTAATATAAAAAATCTTTTTTCTCATTATCGCATAAAAGTCATTTACTCTATATAATGTAAACATCAAGGAAGCACTACAGTAACGCGGCAGGCCCATAAACATCCTAAAAGCATTGTTTGTGTGTGTGTGTGTTTGTTACTCTTTCAAGCAAATTCTACTGAACCAATTACAATGTAATTTAGCATACATATAGAGGGTAACTTGGATTAACACATAGGATAGGTTTTATCCCGGAAATCCCACGGGAACGGGAACTAAGGGGGTTTTCCTTTGAAAACGCGGGCGAAGCCGCGGGCGGGAATCTAGTTAGATATATTTTTAATGTATTTTTTTTATTTACAGTCAAGAAATATAAGAATAACGGGCAACGGCCACTATAAACCTCCAAAAATTCTAACATTTAAAGTATAGGAAGATAGAATCGAACCGAAAGAAGTCATTAACTGAACCTCCTTGGAGAATTTTAAGAAGTGATTTCTTTCAATCGGCGAAATAACAAAAGGCGATCGGTTTCCTTCCTTATCAATTAAATTAAATTATACATTCTGTGGAACATTTAAATTGAATAATCCGAGATCTCGTTGGTTTAAAATTGTAGGTATAAGGTTACTTAATTAAAATTCATTTTTGAATCGAATTTTGTTTTAATTGGAATTTATTGTAGTATTTTTATTTTGTTTTAATAGCCTTCTACGCGTGAAACACACGAAGTGCGTTGTTTAATTAGAAGAAAAGTCTAAACTTATGATGAAACTAGCTTTTGCCTACATCTTCGCCTGCGTGGAAAAGATAAATTTTCATGGTACAAACTTTCATCCCCTGTTTAATTTCCATGGGGGTTGAATTGATCAAAATCCTTTATAAGCATCCGCTTATAAAGCGTAGGACTCGTAGTAACATGTAACTGAATACCAAATTTCATCCCGATCTGTCCAGTAGTTTGGACTGTGCGTTGATAGATCACTATGTCAGTCAGTCAGTCACCTTTGAGTTGTATATATTTAGATATTACAAAAATAATCATAACTCAATCACATAGAATCTACTTAAAAAGACTTATCCTTTCTATAGCTATTCAGAATGGCTTCCAAAACCTCCTTATAATATTCTATTTACATATTTCTGAAAGCTTATTATAAATAACAATGCAATGACAATATAATGTAATCTAAATTCCAAAAGCGCAACCATAAATAAATAAAACACACGTACAGCAAACTATTATGAAGTCGCTTACTAATTCCATGCAAGGCTAACTTCGCAAAGAAATTAGTTGTGAGGTGAGCCACCGGAGAACTTTTAATTTATTCACTTCGTAATTTGAATATGAAACTAGACGTGAATGAGCTTAGGCTGGTTGGCACCGTGCGTTTGCTGCGTAGACATGCGTTTTTTGATCACAGAGTCGCGATTACAAATGTGGATATAGTTGCGATGAAAGATACGTTTTTTGTTGGAGTTTTCTAGCAATAACATGTTAAGAATGGTTCATTGACGTATATAAAGTTTGATAAGGTGTCATGTATTCTATATAATAATAACAAGATAGTCCATTGAAAAGTTACATTTGGGGTCGCGTTTTTTAGAGGACGCAATTTTATTTTTTTGATGTGTAGGGGGGGTCAGTGTGAAGCTATCACCAAGTTTGTGGGGTCGCCACCCTTGTCCCACGGCCGCCATCTTGAAAAGAGCGGTTGATATGGTTTTTACGATATATCTCTTAAACTATTTATCTGATATAAAAACATTGTGAGCATTATTTGTTGCATATTAAATTCTCTACAACTTTAGTCCAGTAACTTTTTGTCGTAGAACTATAAATAAAAAAATTATAAGCGAAAATGTTCAGAAATTAGAGATATTTATATTTTTCAATAAAACTTTTTTTTATCATTTTACGAAGAAATGATATCGGACCATTTTTGTAGATTGTTTTTCAAGGAACAACTTTTATTAATAACATTTTTTCATTACGTCAATAGCTAAGGTTTTACAGCGCTCCGAAGTGAGTACTATTTTTCAGTGCTATTAGCTATACATTATACATATATTATGTGTTTTCTAATAATAATTTGTCTTCAGTAATTGTTTTTTCTGTTATTATAATATTTTTAATAATTAATTTTGCAATATCATTAATAATTAATTATTGGCTCTTTTCCCCACCACCCAGGAGGTAGAGTCTGGAAGCACGTTTTTTTTTACGTCGAAAAGCAGGGCTGAAATGTTCTGCAGTATGCTTCCATTGTTCTGGAGTCTGGGAAAAGAGCCAATAGCCAATTTATGTTTAGTTAAGAGTACTGAAAAATAGTACTCACTTCAGAGCGCTATAAAACCTTAGCTATTGACGTAATTAAAAAATGTTGTAAATAAAAGTTGTTCCTCAAAAAACAATCTACAAAAATGGTCTGATATAATTTCTTCGTAAAATGATAAAAAAAAATTATCGAAAAATATAAATAGCTCTAATTTCTGAACATTTTCGCTTATAACTTTTTTATTTATAGTTCTACGACAAAAAGTTACTGGACTAAAGTTGTAGAGAATTTAATTTGCAACAAATAATGCTAACAATGTTTTTTTATCAGATAAATAGTTTAAGTGATATATCGTAAAAACCATTTCAACCACTATTTTCAAGATGGCGGCCGTGGGACAAAGGTGGCGACCCCACAAACTTGGTTTTAGCTTCACACTGACCCCCCCTACACATCCAAAAAATAAAATTGCGTCCTCTAAAAAACGCAAGATTAGGCCTAAAAAATGTAACATTTCAATGGACTAAGAAGCTTATATCTAATACACTGGAGATTTCGGTATGAACATTAACGTGTAACAGGAAAATATTGCCCAGTTGATATTTTTTATCACTTTCACACCTAACTTGGTATTGCCACTGCTAATACGAAGTTTTCCCAAGGCTACTATGTATGCTGTTATATTCTGTGCAAAAGGTTAGTTTTTGTACATGAGTTTGTTGATAAATTGCCAACAACGTCATTCAGAAGCATTGTTGGATGAGACAATTATTATTTATGCTAAATAAAATAAGTATCTGAACCAATTATTAAAAAGCGATACTCCCTGATTATGGGTAGTCACCATAATAAAATTGTAGCAACTCTCACTTTGTCAATATGGCATGTGTGTCAAAAAAATTGCGTCACTTCGAATATTTAAGTTAATATTGTTGCTTATATAATAAATATTTTCTGAATATAAAGAATGCATTGTATTGTGCAAAATTGCAGAAGTGTTTGGACACCAAATTCTGGCATAGAATTTCACAGGCAAGTGTATATTTACGTTATCTACAATATTCCTCAATACTCCTGCATTTACCTGTTTAGAATCATTTCAATGGCAAAAATTGTAAAATTTTGCATCATTTTAGTAAGCAGTCATGTTAAATTTGTTATTTTCCTAATAGACTACAAGCCCATGTTGAAAAAATTATGGGTCATTTGACCCAGCAGGTGACCTATCTAGAATGATATAAGAGCATAAAATAATAAGATTCAGCACTATGACGTCACTTGTAAGCTGTCCACCTGAGTGCAGATGAGAATTCGAAAGTTCAGGTAGAGATTTTCTCCCCTTGTCTCCATGATTTTTGTACGGCGTTGCGGAATAATGGCTTAAAAGCAGTATAGAAATAGTATGACACAGATGCCGTATCATATCCAAGCCAAAAGTTATTTAAAACTATCATTCTATACCAATTAAAATTGTATGTACCTATAAAGTATGATCAGTAATATTATAATATAAATACTGTTAAAAATATATGTCGTTATTATTTATAGACCATGATTTTTAGTTTTTTCTATTTCGAAAAATCCTGAATATACAAACCAGCGTGGTCACTCCACAGAAAGAGACAAAAAACAACACTGACGTCATTCAAGGTCATATTTTCATAGTGCAATCTCCATTGAATAATAATGAATCGCTAAATGTGTTGCTAAGCGCAAATCTCAAGAACAGCTGAAGTGATTTCGTTTTTTTTTTTTTTTATTTTACTTGAAGTACGAGGTTGGTTGTTATGGAGAGAAAACATAAACACGTACCACGGGCGCTAGTTTCTCTATAAAATCAAATTATACAATGTCTGAAAAAAAAACTGAACGCGCACGATCATTATTTTAATGATGCAACATACTAGGATACAGTCAGGACTTCATTAATTCGATGTCGAAAGAAGACCAATAAAATTAAAAAGTATAAGTAGAAATATACAAAAATATAAACAATGTAAATAACCATTCGTTTATAAATGTCCTTAAGATAACAATTGCATAATAGAATAACGACCACTCGTTATATGAAACGGATCGAAACAAAAAGTAAAAAACCAGTCAATATTTACAAAAACGATGCTTTCATAGTAATCAATAAAGTGCAGTGTTTAACCTAGGTAAATACTAAATCTTGAGAGTATTGGATGCTCTAGTGCTAATGTTTTATAGTAAACTAGCTTACCGCCCGCGGCTTCGCCCGCTTTGTCTAAAACCTTATAAATTATATACTAAAACTTGAATCACTCTATCTATTAAAAAAAACCGCTTCAAAATCCGTTGCGTAGTTTTAAAGATTTAAGCATACAAAGGAACATAGGGACAGAGAAAGCGACTTTGTTTTATACTATGTAGTGATACTTATGCTAAAGATCAACGAATAAACAGAAATCTAAACGTTCAGATGGATTTCAAGTATTTCGCTATTGATGACCACTCAGTGATATTTATCTTTGGGTGCTTCTGAAGAGGACACAATACGTCAAAATATTGTGTAAGCGTTTAGTCAAATCGAAGAAATCATTCTTAAACAATTTTTTTTTTCGTGTTAATTCTTTCCGATAGTATAGAAAAATTTCCTGTCAGCTTTGTAATACATTGAAAGCAAGAACAATTTTACCAACTATTTTTACCGCATTTTCTTTTAGCCTTATTTTAGCTTTATTTTCTATATGCCAATACCTACATTATTCCCTACATTTAGTCTCACCTGAATATTTTTATTAAACGCCCTATCGGTAGAATCGTAATAATTGGGGCAACCTCTTCGTGACTGGACTGCAGGAGTACCTTTATTAACGCAATATCGTATCGATATGTTGCTTAGAATAACCTAGAAGAATTTGAGAAAATCTTAATGAACGTATTTTTGGTCCAATATGAAGAAAAACGGAGTATCATTAATATATAAGTTTGTTTCTCTATTGAAACAGTGACAAAAAAACAAAAGTTTTCTAATCTTTTGGAGAGATAAATTATAAAAAAAGGAAAAGCTTTGAAATTTTCAGTGGAGGGATAAATGTTATTTATACATAGAATAAAAGTCATATAAACGTTGAATTTTCCGAGTATGATATTATAAAATTGAAAGTGTTTGTTTATGGAAATTTCCAGTTTCTATCTCGGAAGAGGTGAATGACTTTCTCTTTTGTTATATAGAAACATAATATTGATTTAATAAACAGAAAAAAAATACCACACAACATTAACAGTCTAAACATTAGCTAAGCAAACAATAATAATATATTACATGAATATATTACACATTACACATTAACTATATTGTTACACTAGACAGCAATTATCTCAATCTCAGGCGACATTATCAACTAAACGTTCAGTTCTCTGTCTTCTATTGAACTTCACTCAATAAATGAGTTCGGACTCAAGTTTCTTGTATGCCACAGGTCAAGGCAATATTGCATTACTTAAGCCATTATAGTACTACAAGTCTGCAGTACTAGTGTTCGTGGATTACGAATTTTGTATTGAAATTCCTCATAGATCACCTGTGACAGCTTGTAATGTGTATTCCTAACTACAGAATTGAATGGTTAATTACATTGTAATAATGTATGGCTGTTGATAGGAATGGCTATAATATGCGAACAATAGTTGGGTTAAATATGTGTGCTTTTTTTTTCTAGTGAGGAAAAGGAGCCGTGGGTTATGTCGGATTCCTACCGACTAAAACCCCACCGTGAACCAACGCGCTGCTTTAGACGGGATGCGGGAACACTATTATTGCAAAATGTGTGTGCCTGACTTAAGTATCTACGTATTAAAAAGTAAAAGTTGCATTGGATCATCATAATATATTTTTACACTTACAATAAAGGTGAAAGGTGTGTTTGAGAACATAAAACCAACCAAAACACTACAGTAACGTTTTTACGAATACACATTACTTTTTCCTTTGGGATTTGGTTGTTTCAGCTTTAAACTCAACTCAAACATTTATTTGTACAATTAAACTAATTATAAAAACGCTTTTAAATCGTCATAACATAGATTAGTATTTACTATTCATAACAATATAATATATACATACTACATTAACTCATGTTTCATACACGACTTAGATTATAACATTACATTTTGTCAAATTAGTTATACAAGTTGTGATACACGGTATTTAGTAAAGTCTAGTCTAGGCTAATTTTAGCGAGGATTATCGTACAAAATATAACAAAACAGTGCTTAATGTAATCCGTATTTAGCGTCTTAACTCAGCTTAAGCAAAGTTAGCGGATTATTCAATAGTTCAATATAATTTTAATCGCGTGGTAAGTCCACGGCTTTTCTTGAAAGAAAACTAGGTACTTAGTTAATTATCTGCAACTGCTTCTGAGAGAAATAAGAGTACCTAATTGGTTTAAAACTGTGATATAGATACAAATACATTTAAAAATCAAACTTATTGTAATGTGTGGTAGAGTTATTTTGTTAATGTGTAGCTTCCGATTAACTTCTTTGGAGATTAGCGTCTTAATAATTAGTTATTATTGTTATAGTATAATCTAGTTTCAGACTAAAAGTAAATCAATGGGTCAGTTTGTCAGTCAAATAAGGTTGTTTTTGTGTATCACATAATCTTTATCTATCTACTAGTAACTAAACTAAAAAAATAAAAATCAGTTTCATTCACCAATTTTTTAAATAAAAGGTAGACATATTTAAGTCTTTAACAATGTGATTTTCCAACTATATTTTATTAATTGTTCAATGCAAAAGTTTTTCAATAAAAACTTAACTCAATTAACTTAAAATTTTTTTTATTTATTTATTTATTTATTTATTTATTTATTTATTTATATAAAACCATTCCTACCATTACAGTTTACCCAATGCGATAGGGAGGTCAAATTTACAATACAATTTATTCATTAATACAAAAAAATATTACATTAATTAAGATTGCAATATTATACAACCGCTACAATTATGTTTAATACTCTAGTCAAATATTATGATGATTAATACATATACATATAAAGCTGAATAATACATATTTTTTAAAAACTAAATTTAATTATAAAAACGCAATATTAGTATAGTATAACAGTATCACTACATTGGTTGTACACTTTATACAGTTTTAGATAATGTCCAATTGAAAACATAATATTCCATTAATAGTCAGAAAATAAAGTTCATTTATAAATCCAATATTAAAATAATAAAACAATAAAAATACATCAATTTAAATAAAGAGACTCACACTCATTTCTAGACAATTTAAATAAGTTGTAAAATCTAACACTGTATATGTAAAGATTTTAGGACTAGGAGTAAGCAATAAAATTTAAAATAATCTTTGTCAATTCACTCAAATTATTTGAAAAAATGTCAGACTTATTGTGCACCTCATTGACAACATGGATGGCCTTTGTCAAAGGGGCTCTAGACAGTAAATTAGTTCTGGCCTGGGGAACAAGTAAAAGTGGCGGGCTTCGACGTTTCCATACATATGCGTCCGGTACACAGAAACTAATGCTTCGTAAAACTTGCGGGTTCTGGTCTTTGCCCCGTAGTATACGTATCAGTATCAGTGCAAGTTGGCACTCCCTTCGCACTTTTAAATCGTAATATCCTACCATTCCGAGAACAAAAAGAGTAGGATACTGCAAAGGATAATATGGGTACACTGCGTAAAGTTTCATGTATAAATATCTTAAAAATTTATTTTGAATTCGCTCCAACATATACGAATATTTTTGTTCATACGGAGCCCATACAACTGAACCATATTCAAGATGGCTTCTCACCAGTGCATTATATAGTGACTTGATAGTTCCGATATCGGTAAATTCCCGTGATTGTCGCAATATAAAACCTAGGTTCCTATAAGCCTTTTTGCAAATGTTTACAATATGATCAGAGAATGTTAAATCAGAGTTGAAGTATATCCCTAGATCTCGTATTTGAGAGACTCGCTCTATGCAACTCGACTCAATATTATATTGGTGAAGTAGCGGTGTTCGAGTGCGAGTAAAACTCATTACATAGCATTTAGTTGTATTAAAATAAAGTTTATTGCTCTGACCCCATTGAACAATTCTATTAATGTCGTTTTGTAGAAGTCTACAATCCATATAGTTTTTCACATGCATGAATAATTTTAAGTCATCCGCAAATAGTAAGCAGGTCCCGTGCTTAATCACTTCCGGTAAATCATTAATCATTAATAAGAATCCAAGAGGTCCTAAATTACTTCCCTGGCTCACGCCTGACCTAGTGTAATATGGTTCTGATAGAAAGCCTTTGTAATCTACATATTGTTGCCGATCTCTCATGTAACTCACAAATAAATATGCATATAAGATTTTTCTTCAAAGTTGATTATAATTATACCTTAAATACAATAGCAAAAGAAAATGATTGAATTTTCGTAATTCAGTTATTAGGGTTCCGTACCTCAAAAGGAAAAAACGGAACCCTTATAGGATCACTTTGTTGTCCGTCTGTCCGTCCGTCCGTCCGTCCGTCCGTCCGTCCGTCCGTCTGTCAAGA
>CAJQZM010035708.1:0-16498 GCA_907164665.1 Colias nastes | reverse complement strand
CATCATTTTAGGCAATCGCAAAGGAACTATTCGTCTCGAGTCAAAAGTACCCACGAACACAAAGACGTATGTGTAGTTATACTTTTTGAATAAAGACTTAATTCATTTTGTTCCATCAGTCCTAACACTATTTTAGTATAAACGCATTTGTGTCATTTTTCTAACATGAGCATAAAGGAACAACTCTTTTAGTGTCATTGGTTCAAGTGACGACATGAGACAGTTTCGCATTAATGCCGTGTTGCTATTGGTCTATTTGAATACTGCACGGAAACAACACACACTATTCCTTATTATTTTTCAATCGTTTTTTCAATAAATCTGCAACAACAAATCTTTATATTTTTTAAAAAAGGTTTTTATCAGTTAACTTGGGATACTAATATATTTCTATGGAAATTAACTATTTTTTTCAATAGATATTAAAAATACAGTTAACACATTAAGTGCATTTAATGATATTATACTCTTTGTTTATATAAATACAGAACGATAATTGAATCATCTAAAAAAAGCCAACAAAAATGTTAAACTTATATTTTCTTCTTATAATTGGGTAAGTTTTTAAAAAATAACTAGTTTTTAATCTTTTTTAAAAAAATTAATCTAACTACAATAATACTATAGTCTATAATAGTCGCATAAAAAAAAGTATTTATAACCAGTCTTGACAATTATGAATTTTGTGTTCTCCGCATATAGCGTTTTAGCCACTGTGCTTTGGTAATTTGCCTTTTTTAAAGGAAAAAAATCCGCAATATCGGTACTTCTTTGGTCCTGCATTTTCGTAAACATATTATGGATACTCTGGTACCACATATTTTGAAAAAATTGGGCTATTGCCACGTAGAGTCTCTTCAAAGTGCGTGCCACAAGTCGTATTTGCATCCAAGGCACCTTCAAATCTGTGCTTAATTTTTTCATAAAATCTTTGCGGCTCATTGTATTTTCTTTATTTATCTACATTATTTTGATATTATATGATATAGAAATTGTTAAAATTCCATATCATGCCCTATAATATCGCCACTGACCACCTATAACTTTTCCTGTAACTGAACATACAGGAATATGGTTTTCGGGCTTCTCTTATCTCTTTATAGTGCCCTCAATGTATACCATCAATGTATACCACCATGACATATTCGGTTTTACTCCGGACAACATCTTCAGCCACCCAATCCCCTTGCTTGGAGTCCAAATCCAGCGGAGGACAATAATCGTCATTTACTAAAATTAAAGTTTTCGTCCTAGTATAAAAGTTGTCTGGATCCCATTTTATACTCAATCTATAGTATAATACTATATCATGTAAAACGTGACTTGGAAAAAAAATTATTCAAATAAATCACAAAATAAAAATTTGAAACAATCTTAAAAGTTACGAAAAGCCCAATTATACGTCAAAATGACGCACAACATCCTCTTTACAACAAAATGGCGGAATTTACCGGGATGAGCCAACTATGTACTGCTAGGTCTCGACGGCTAATAAGTTAGTTCTGGATTTTGCAGCGATTCGATGGTAAATATAGAAGAGTACATACGTCAAATTTACGTAGATTGGACTTCTAGGGTTAAATGCATATATACCTAAATGTTGTTTTGTTTTTATTATCTAATAACGATAAAAAACCCGTTGATTTCATTCGTTTTTCAAGCTACGTGCATAGTTTTTCCACTAAAAGGCCTCAATTGAGTCATAAAGTACACAAATTTCAAGCATAATAAGTCACATCATTTCTATAAAACCAAAACTGGCAATAATATAAGTCGTGTAGTGCGATTATGAACATAGTGCATAAGGGCATAAGTCGTTATATTGCAAAGAGTAAAAAAAAAATTATGTGAATACATTGAGTTATTCCATGAAGTACTCGTTCATAAGGCCACAACTACAAAAAAACACGAAAAAAGTATATTTATGGGGTTGATACAATATGTGTTCATATGTAAAACTATAGTCTAACGTCATATCTTACCCATACAAGCTTAAAATTTTGAATTTATAAAGATTTAGTATTGATATATAGTTTTTTGTCTCTCCTGAAAAGTGCTGTTTTTGAGTTATTCCCTTATTCACTGGAGGCACAGATTTTTCCTAATTGCTTACAGTATATGTGTGCAAGCATAGAGTAAAATAATATATCGGGTATGTGCAAGTTACCGTTTAAGTGTGAGTTTTTTTCGGTACGCACTTATTACTTATTAGGTAGGTAGCTATGAATTAACACTAAAATTATAAATAGACTAATCAGGAAAAATACTCCCCCCACCCCGCAATTACCTCAACAAAAAAGTGGCGGGGCGCGTGGACGGCACTATCTATGTCGTGATAAGAAAATACTCGTACAAATTTTTCATATCATGCTTGTAATCATTCTTTTATACTGATAACAGATCCATTAACATTGATACATCTATAAATGGAAAATTAATAATATGCAAATGAAGAACGATAAATGAATAGAGTTGCACAACATCACTATATTGTATCTAAATAGTCCACTGAAGCCTAAGTTCCAAAGGGGCAAAGGGTTAAAGTATTAAATAAAAATACGCATAGCATTGTTAAAACTTTTAATTCAATATACACTACCTAATTTTTGTATAATTTATAATTTAATTTGCAACATACTACAACATATCACTAAAATTGACAACAACATTAACAAAATTAAAGAAAGACATAGATCAAAACATGAGATTCATAAAACAAAGTGCAATTTTTAGCAGATAACAGTGCTTTGGAAGTACTTATTTAGGAATTTTTCGAGAACTCACATACTTACAAGCACAGTATTACAATATCTATACAGTACGGCGACGAATGGGGGGGTCGGGCGACGCGGGCCTCGTACCGCAAACACGCTTAGTTTGAGGTACCAAGCACGAAAGGACGACGCAGTCGTATTATTTGTGTAATAATTTTATTATACATACTTACATATTCTATTATGGCTCGCACAAACTGTTCCGTGTATGGATGTAAATCTACATCGAAATCCCAGAAGGAAACAATATTTTAGAAAGATTGTATTTGTATCTGTAGAATTTAAATCAAAGCTATTACGTATATTATGTTGTCCTCATTATTTTCTTATCAGATTGTTCATCCCAATGCGAATGCATTACTTTGTTAAATTTTATAAGAGACAACTAAGAACATCCAAAAATAAAGTGTCACGTAAATATTTAGCAGTGCAATATATGTAATTATATATTAAAGAACAAATAATTACATCAGATTTAATAATCGAAATTATTTTGAATGTACATATACATAAATGATTACATCAAAACGTAATAATCACAATTGTTTTATTTCCCATTTGTTGCAACCCCAGCATATTTTCGTGTGGCAACGTAAGTACCTACACTGGCGGCGGCATCGCGCGACATCAAAGGCGTTGCCTTAATAAAGGAAATAATATTGTAATACTGTGCTTACAAGACAATGCAAGTGAATAAAACTAACATTTATAAATAATTGTATAAAAATATAGAAAACAGCATTAATAAGTACGTAAAATGAAAATCATGGCAAAAATAAACTTGGATTATTCTGCACTTTATACTGCGATTTCTCACGATAAAAATGTATGTACGTACTTAATATTATTTTTCCTAATCAATTAAATTTATAACATATTAGGAATAATCTGAAACATCTCTAATGCGACTTTAGCGGATGAAAATTTCTTATTATTATAGGTAATAAGTACAAAAATAATTCATTATTTTTAGTGTATTTTTTGTGGCTTCCTTTAGACCCGTTTGAAATGAAATGAAATGAAATGAAATGAAATGAAAACTTAACTCGATTAGCGATATAAACCTGCATAGGTATATAATTATTGTGAAATCATTCTAATTGCAAGTTCAAACTTCAAGCATACCAAAGTAATAATCAATTATATTGCACATAAACGTAAAATTGAAATAAATAAATAATAAGTAAATATACCTCCGATCAGAAATATTACATAGATATCAATATGTACTTATATAAACACAAAATGCAGTTTACAGGATGTATTCTGATTTCACAACAATAGGTATAGACATTTGTTGTAGAAATACCATTTTTATTTTTTTTAGTGTACCTACTAGAAATTCTTAAAAAAATAATAAGTTAAAAACCGGACATTTAGTGTAAACTATTTTCTTGCGTGCACCATACTGCTCCGTTGACGTTCTACATAGCAGTTTTATTTTATATATTATATGCCATTATAATTTCAGCATTTCTTGAAAATTGCATTTTATATTTATGCCTTTTATATAATATACTTAATAAAATAATATTATACCATTTAAACTTAACCTAACAGTAATTTCATATTTGTACTGGTTCTTTTAAAGGATAGATGTCTATCACAAATGTTTAAGTACACAATGCCAATTGAAATATTGATTTTTAAATTAGAAACAAAAAAATGGAATGTTTTCATTATCTTACAACCTAGACAGCTGCAATGGATAGAAACTACGAGTATTAGTTAATTTCAGAATATAACTTTGTATATAATAAATTAAATATTAATTATTCTTAACACTTAAACATTGAGATGAGTTATAATGAAAAACTATTATAATGTCCTAATTTACACTACATAAGCTGAGTTGTTACTAGTATGAAAATATATCTTAATCTTTTAATTTTTTATAAACTTTTTTAGTTGAAGACGTAGAGAAAATATTATTAATCTTTGCTACAGCACCTACATTTTAATCCCGTCACTTTTAATTAATTTTTGATCGCAAATAATATTCTATAAAACACTTCTGCTTTTTACCCGACTGCGACAGAAATAGGGTTTTGTTTCTTTGGCGCGCTCCGTAGCCCAAATGATTAAACTGCCAGAACTCAAGAGTGGCACTGGGTATATTAGTAATTATTATTAAGATCAGTTTAACGGGCCATCATCATTAATTATCTGTAACTAGGACATTTTTTTACCAGCAAACCTTGATTCATTCGCAAGCCCCTATGAAAGTATCATCTAAGTGCCAAAAGATCCGTGTAGCACTATGGTAGGTGTTTTTTTACAATATTGTTATTTTTTTTTTAATTTTACTACCAAGTAACTTAGTAGTTTGGGTTAATTTTTTTAATTTTTAATTTTTTCGTGACAGTTAAATCTATACTAATATTATAAAGCTGAAGAGTTTGTTTGTTTGTTTGTTTGTTTGAACGCGCTAATCTCGGGAACTACTGGTCCGATTTGAAAAATTCTTTCGGTGTTAGATAGCCCATTTATCGAGGAAGGTTATAGGCTATATATCATCACGCTACGACCAACAGGAGTGGAGCCACGGGGGTGAAACCGCGCGGAACAGCTAGTATAATATATAATCTGTGCTACTATGTTTTCTTTTTGAATATATTCTGTAGGTTCATGTTAGTCTTCGACTGTTGGAACATCTGTGTGACCCGGCGGCCAACTTCTTGCGCCGCTTGTAAGTTCGTGGCTGGTTTTGGTGAAGGAACTCTTGGCGTTTCGTTTGTAATCACGTGGAGTAGCGCTTCAATGGCCGGCTTGTATTGTGTGAGGGGCGGGGATTGAACGCTTTCTTCTAGTTTCCTGGAAAGTTAATAGATTAGTGTTAGAGCTAGCGCGCACGAGCAACTTTGTCTCCGCAACTATTTTGTCTCTCCCATCAATTGTATGGGGAGTTGCGTCGCTACGTGCGCGCACTTTCATACTAGCCCATGGGTGGAGAGACAAAATAGTTGCGGAGACAAAATAGTTGCGGAGACAAAGTTGCTCGTGCGCGCTAGCTCTTAGGTGTTGAGTTTGAGTTGTAGATAATAATATAATACTTCATATTGTAGTAGCTGTATAATGTACAGATACAATGTATTATTACAATTTGTAGTTGTAAAATATCTGTGATCTGTTTGTAAAATATCTGTGATCTGTGATGAATACTAAGCGATGAATAAAATATTTAAAAAATATTCCAATTTATTTACTTTCCACAAATAAACGAACGCAAGCGCACTGGATATTATACTGTACTATACTGCACAATTGTATTGTAAAATCTCAATAAAAATATAAAAAATACACATAACTTACCGTAAAGCTGGCAACAATGCCGGATGGTGGCTGCAGTGGTGTGTTGCCAGCTGTAAGCCTGGTGTTAGTGCAGCCACCAGTTCAGACGATAATTGGCGGTGGCATAACAGACATAGCAATGATACCGCTGAAATTAAATACAAATGATAACTATATTGAATATGACTTTTATGTTTAATAACATTAATAGGGCCGGGGTTTTCATGCTAATAAATAATTGTTTCTGTAAACACACTGTTTGTAGTTGAGTTTTTTGTTTAAATATTCTAAACCAATTAATTAACCTTCATACAAAACAAACCTTTCTCAGACACAGCGTGGCTCTCCACCGTCGGCAGGACCAATAATGTAAGCGCTTCAGCAGCTTTAGCGCCTTCTTTGCCCGACAGAGGGCGTGATTTCAATAGTTCCTCGAATGGCGGCCAACAAACTGTTTGAAGTGACGTGCTTTGAGCTCGAACCACGCATGTTCGGGTTACACTACCCCACGCTGATATTGCTGCTTCGCGGACTGAGCTGTTAATATTGAAATCGATTAATACATAATTAACATCATTCATTAAAATAACTCAGGCCCCGGAATCACAGACACAATAGAAAATCTATTGTGTCGTGGACCGATCGGGCCGTTCGGGGCTCAATGGGTTAATAAAAGTAAAACAAAATTCTATTGTGGAGACCAAATATAATATCAATGCGATTGAGAGCGACTAAGTCATAGATAAGAAAAACATATCGACGACGACCATTGCACTTAACACTATACTCTCGAGTAGATAAGGGTAATATATTAATTATTATGTTTAAAAAGTTAGAATAATGGATTAACAAATGAAATACACTTGTAAATTTCTGAGCAGCGCAGTGAAGGCGGATCAAAACACTTCTTGTGAAATTTACGGCTACATAATATAATACCCACAAAAACTAGAGTGATAGAGGCAGACGTCATAGAATAGGTCAGAGCGGACGCTTAGTACATTGGAACTAGTAACTCTAATGTATTTGATAGCTCTACACAAGGTAGAGCTATAGAGTCACACATGTATGTTAGCGCGTTTAATTTAACGATAAAATTATATTTTAAAAGTAAATCAATTAATGAACTTAATTAATTATTTTAATAATAATTAAATGGATAAAAGTATTAATAATCATTATCAAATAATAATAATATTACATGTCATATTGAAAATAACGATCAAAATAACACAAATAACACCTGCGCTGACTCACACAGTCACACCACTCGAATAGTTGTTTTGATCGTCCTATAAATAACGGTCGTCTGCAGTTGCGAGTCATTCTTGTCTTGACTTTGGTCGAGTAAATTTGTCTAAGAAATATTATATCAGTATTTAATTACGTAATACAATCACGCTTATCATGTATTTGATATCTCTACAAAAGATAGAGCGATAAAGTCATATATTATGAATTTGATAGCTCTACACAAGCTATAGTGATAGAGTCACACAACTCACACATCATCATCATAGAGCAGCGCAGTAACAGCCGGCAGTAAATGCCGTTCTATGCATTCATCGCTCACTTGCGCTATATTCAGTAATTCTGTGATCAAGTTAGCTATGTACACCCGTATTGTGCTGCCGCTGGTAGAGTCGCAGCTGCTGGCTGAAACTGGAAGTTTTATACATTAATGTTTATGAATTTAAAATTATTTACTTACGTTTCTATGCACATTAACATTGCTTTATTGTTTATTTGTGAGAGAATATAATAGGAGAATTTTTATAAAAAAAAAACGACGTGTGGCACTCGGGGACTGCCGCGGTAAAGCTATTGCATAACATGCCTTCAAGCCACACCTCCGAGCCCGTCGGAGTGGGGAGCGTGAGGTTTTTTCGTTTCGGAATTTCTCGATTCGGTCCCCGCGCTCAAGGCCCGCGATAGAAGCTATGCAATAGCTTAATAAAAACAGACTTGTTTAAATAAATACATATTTTTATTAGTGCATATTTGTGTAGATAAAGTACTCTTTAGGAGATAAGTGGATTATTTGTGGATAAGTGGTAACATTAGGCAAATTTACGATTATAATTATGTATCTAGTCTCTGTGTTGAATAAGTGAAAAAACCTTACCATTAATTGTTTTGGAGTGTATACATTACAAATGGTACTTACATTCTCTTAGACATTGTAGGTAGAAATCTAGGGCATCAGGTCTATGCTTTGCAAGCCACTTGAGTGGTATAGATATTATTTTACTTGGAAGACTTCTTATACTACTGTACATAACCCACCTGAAAAATAAAAGTTTAAAGGTTATGTAAGTACTATTTATATTTCGTACACCTGTAAATTACATTATATTTTTTGCTTTTAAAGGTGAAAAGTTGTTGTTTTTCAGAACCTTCCTTACCATACTAATTGGATATTACCATACCATATCGGAAGATTTCTTAATTTTTTCCCAAATATGTGCCTAGTAAAAATACTACTTATACAGTTAGATACAAATACTCACTTTTGCAAAAATTCCGACTGTTGCTCGCTCTCTTCCACAGAAAACACAATAGTGACTAAATATATACCAACAATAATAACACTGTCCACATTAACTGCGTGCAGTTTTTCCAATTTATTCTCCAAATCATTAATAATATTCAGGAATATCGGATTCATCACTTCTGTCGTGAAATGCACGCCGAAATTGTATACGTAACTACTGAATAAAGTTATAAGAAGCTCATATATTGCAGAGTGATTTAGTATTTTGGATGTGGTCGCTATTTCTAATATTTGCTTAATTCTGAAAAAGAAAGAAACAGAAGCAAATTGCTAAATTATATTACCTATAATATATAAATCTCGTGTCACAATGTTTGTCCTCAATGGACTCCTAAACCACTTAACCGATTATAATAAAATTCGCACACCATGTGCAGTTCAATCCAACTTGAGGGATAGGATAGGTTTTATCCCGGAAATCCCTCGGGAACGGGAACTATGCGGGTTTTTCTTTGAAAACGCGGGCGGAAAGATTTTTTTATATAATATATGTAATTCAATAATATTCCTAGGTGGTATCCGCCGTGGGTATCTATGCAAGATTTCCCCACTTGAAAAAAAAGGGTCTAGTTCGTTACTCATTAGTGTAGTTATATTATTTTTTATGATTTTACAATTTTTAACTATTTAATTACAAAAACCAATGAAAACACTCACACTTTCACGAACCACGTTAGCTCCGCCCACCGCACATCTGGTTTCTCTTTCAGCAAGCTATTCATAGCCACTATCAAGTTCTTAGCATCATAACTGTCGCTCATATAGCACTGTAAATCTATAAAACTCTCTTGTTCGCACAACAACACGTCTTGTAAGTTAATCTCCATATCACAGTTGTGGGTCATTTCTTTGACAATTTGTACGTTAATTACATACGCCAGTTTGGCTAGCACTAAAACTCTTAGAACCTCTAGATATAATAGCACAGTCTTCCATTCGCCTTCTGTACTCGATTTCACTAAACTCGATATTATTCGGCTATATAGTGATGATGAAAATTTACCTAAAATAATGGTACCATTTTTATGTTCAAGCTATGGAAATGTCGGTGCGATTTATTAAATTGAATAATTACAATAAAAATAACTGAACAGATTTCCATTAATTTTAATGCTCATGTAGATTTGATCGTCATAGAAGAGCATTTACGCTACTTATTTTCGCGCAAAAATAAACTAAAAAATATTTTTTGCCAAATTAGACTGATAAAATATTTCCAATTTTTTTACCTAAATTGATTAATTTCTCAGCATAAATTGTTGCAAGATTAAATTAAAGAGAAAAAATAAGATTAATTTAAACGGAAAAATAAAATAACTCGAGTTACACATAAAAAAATTACATACCAGCCATCAGAGCACTCCTAGCCAATACAGGAACAAAAACACCCACTGTATCCTTCACAATCCGATCAACGGGGTCCTTCAAGAAATTGAACAGTATATTCTCCAACTGCCCATACTTATGTTCCGACGTTGGACAGATTAAACAGGCTGCTCTCAAACCCAACACTCGAATCTCAATTTCGCTTGACTCACACATTAATACAACCAAACTTAGCAGTAAAGACGTGCATAGTTCTATAGGAACATATGGGGCTATGGCCAGACATATTTGACTGGCTAGAATTCTGCGTTCTGGCGACCTGGATGCTAGCAATTCCGCTATGGAAGATAGAACTTCGCCACTACCCCCCCCATTTCACTATGAGGCATGTTGCTGGAATGGAAATTTATCTTTAAATATGTAACACTAGATTTCCGCCCGCGGCTTCGCCCGCGTTTTCAAAGGAAAACCCGCATAGTTCCCGTTCCCGTGGGATTTCCGGGATAAAACCTATCCTATGTGTTAATCCAAGTTACCCTCTATATGTGTGCTAAATTTCATTGTAATCGGTTCAGTAGTTTTTACGTGAAAGAGTAACAAACATCCATACATCCATACATCCATACTTACAACTTTCGCCTTTATAATAGTATTAAGATTAAGATTAAGATATGTTTGTACTTTCATCACATAAAAATAATTGAACAAAAAACTGTTATAATTTACTGTGTGGGGTTGACAATATTACGTCGATTAACATTTATGCTTATAAAACATAAATTACTGTTCTATTGAACTTTAAATTAAATAATAAAATATAAAATCGCAAGTGTACTAAATTTATCTCTATTAAAACCTAAAATTACCTTCACATATAATTTTAGCGTCAGGCGGGTCCGGTTTCTTAAACAGCGTAAGTAAAGTATGCAATAATTTAGCCCGTTTTGCGTCAGCTGGCGGTAACAACACAATGGCCGCTGATAATAAGGCTGCTGATTCGCTTCTCCTACCGACTAATGTGTGTGGCAGGATCTATAAAAAGAATTGTTTAGTGTTACGACAAACTTCATTATAATTAAAATTTCTCAATTTAAAAAAAATAGCGTATAATTAAGCACTTCTTTTACCATACTGTTTCATATTTATACTGTGACGGGACTCACTATAATTCGATTTATGATTATAGAGCTAAGTTTTTTGTATTTAGCATACCCACTTATAATTCGCAAATATAATATATTTCTGTAAGAAATTTAAAACTAACAAACTTCATAATATTAAACTTACTTACCCGCGGTAAAGTATCCGCTACAAGTTGTAATAAAGCCGGTAATAGAATTGGCTTATCATTGTTCACTAATTCTGTTAACAGATCATTTGATAGAGCTTCATTCATATCCAACGTTTCATTACACCACGTCAGTAATGACTCCTTTAAATTATTTGGTAAACCACTAAGGATATAAATTAGTGTATGAGTGTAAAGTATCTTAATTAGAAATAAGATATAATATGATAATATGTTACATGTTCAGTCAATTTGAACATAAATTACTAAAAGTTGAGCTGCTCAGTTTTGCCACATAACATAATATTATATTCTATATGTGTCTATATTAAAAAAAAAATTTTAGAATTTTTTTCTTGTATTTGATTTTCACAATATGAAAGTATTATTGAACAGAGACATTAAACATTACACAGTTTGTGTAATAAGAAACTGACTAGCCTAAAATATATATTTCAAATCACAATCAATTTATTGATCTTCAGAGTAATTTACCTATCAATCCACATTTCTTTAGAATTCTCCACGATATTATATTCATATTGTAACCGCGTCCATTCGCCCGCGTCGTTTATACTGAGTGTATCATCGAGAGTGGTGACACTACCACGTCTTAATGGGGAATCTCTTACACTACCGTCGAGCAATGCTGGCTCTATTGAATTAGTATTTGAGCCCTCTTTCTTTGTCCTAAAATTAAAGAAGTCATTATTTGAAGTTATTGAATATTAAATATGTTATTAATTTATTATGCATAAAATAGTTTGTTGTAGAGTAGTAGATTGTACTTGAAATTATTCAGGACACTAGCTAAACTCTAGTATTCATCAACATAATTTTGCATATAATTTTTTGTAAATTAATTGCCTTTCGAAAGTTCCTGATTTGATTTTAAGGTATATGTTTCACACATGTTTTTACAAATCTGCTTAGTGTCGTTACTTGATGTATAGACAAAGAGCAAGCCACACTTCACAGCACTGCCCGCAAAATATAGCATGTAGGTCATCAATAATAATAATAACTTATCATGATGTTTTAAAAACAATGTATGAATAAAAAATATACTTACAATACTAAATACTTAATATGTATTATACTTACATATGTTTCTCACTTTCTATCATTTCAAACTGATCAGGGGTTGCACTATGAGTGGAATTACTACTTCCATAGTGATTTTCCGCCGCCATACAAGTGATCGGTTTCTCTAATTGTTGTTCAAGCCTTGTTTGTACTGCATTTAATTTATCACTAGGGATTTGTAGCTCTATAACTTGTTTCTCTGACACTGGACTAGTTAATGAGTTGAGGTTGACAATAGCAGCGTCATATAGCTTTTGGAAATTTAACTTCTCTGTTTCTAGGGCAATAATTTTCTGTTTCAGTAGATTTATTTCCTCAGCTTGGATAAGTATCTGTAAAAGTGCATTGATATTAATTATAAGTAATATTTTTAAATATTAATATGCATTTGACGGCGCCACCGTCGAGGCTTTAAAAATAACGAACGGCGAACCAATATAAAGCAGCGCGCGCGCACGACTCGCCACTCGGGTCATTCACGTAGTATTTGTATTCTCTTTGGGTCATTCGTTCGCCGACCTTTGCCCAGTGCACATCTATCACGAGCTTACTATAACTTATTTGTGATATTTATTTCTATGAATGGTCATAATTGTAATACCAAGTGATTTTGTGGAGACCTTCGTGTTCTTTTAAATCAATCTCGGAGCCTGACGCCTACATATTTTTAAATATAAATCATCAGTCATCATCATCAATTATTCACTGCCAGCTCCCGGTCCATCAACACCCCAATTACTTCAGGTGGCAAGAAACAGGCGTCACATTGTGACGCACGTGCCATAATATATGAAGGGAGATCCTCCCAAAAAAACGAAAGGTCGATGCAGCGAATGTTATAAAACCTATGGAAGGAAAGGCGTTCTAATGGACGGAATCAAGTGAATCTAACTCAGAGGTTTCTATGTCATTAAATGATTCATCATCAGACTATAACGCCCTTGAAGACTTATTAAGTAGTGATTCAGAAGATGCTAAATTGAATCTAAATGCAACTTAATCTGATGTAATGGACGAGATAACGATGTATTCTGAATGGCAAAACCAATTGCACTTACAAAATCTAAAAAATAAACCGAATATAAATTACATAGAGAGTAACCAATGTATTTTGCTTGAAACTGGTAAAAAAGGGTTGAATAAAGTAACTGTCAATTTTAATTCATTTGGCTATCTTAATGATGATCATGACCCTGATAATGAGTATTTAGAACAAAAAAACTATACAGAGGGAAATATACCAATATTTCAAGGCTAGATTCAAATGGATGAGAACAAAGAATACAAAGTGTTATGTAACATGGAAACTATCAAATCGTTGACACCAGTTAAAAAGTTTAAGTTACCTTTTACAACATTTTCGTTGAAATTTATATTTAATATTATATAATATATTGTAAATTGTAATGAAGACATAATGGACAGTTATATACTTTAAATAATAGAATAACATAACTAAGTGGTCAATAAGTCTTTAAATTAATTAAAATAATTACTATCTACATATTTTGTTACATCCATATTCTTCAATAGTTCTTAATAAAGAAACAATACAAAAAATTACCTCATGGTTCCAATCAGAATCATTATCTATGGAAGTTTGGCAGCTCACACAGACATTCTCGTCCAAATCTGTTTGGCATTCAGCATCCGACCAATAATCACTATCATATTGTGTAGCCACATCATATTTTGGTATATTCACAACAGTTGTACTGCCTCTGAACAATGATATTAACCCTGAGGGCCGCGGCATGTTCAATCCTACATCGTCCCAGTCTTCAAATTCCTAATAGATGTTGGTTTGAATTAAAAAATATACAATGAAAGACATGAGAACTGATTTCATACATCACAAAAAGAACATTTTAGTGACATCTACCAGACTTGCTTGATTAAAAATTTTGTTTTTCATTTGTAAGCTCTGTATCAAACTCCTTAATTTGTTTTTTTATTAGTTATTACAAAACATTTTCTCAAATTAACCTCAAACATTTTGGAAGAAAGTAAGAATTGAACATTATTCCTACTACTCATTAACTTACAAAGGCAAATACATAAAATTATCTTCATGCCAAGAAAATTAAAAAGTTAATGCTGATGTTCACTTCAAAGCATAAATATTATCAATTTACCTGGTCTGGATTTTCATCTGAGAATGTAATACTTGTGAGTTTATAATCTTGTAATAGTAAGTATTCATTTATCAAAAAATTAAGGGCTCGCTTTTCATGTGGTTTCAATGATTTCTGATTAAAATTATTTTTTACATTTTTATCTAAAGTTGATTCACCATCTGTAAAATCATAAACACATTTTTTCAAAACCCTTTTGAATTGTAACATAATAAATATTGTTCAAAAAAACTATAAAATATTTGTTTTCTTACCAGCAAATTGGGTCAAATTGGCTCTCAATGAATTGATAGTTTCTTTAGCTTTTCTCAACTCAAACTCCAGTACCGCTATGTCTCCACCACTCCCGAGGCGATCACCGCCACCATCCTCAGAATATCTAGCAGTATCTAACGAATCTAGGGTGGCTATGCTGGGTGTACGATCTAAAACACATATTATTTTTTTTAAACATTCTCAAACTTTAAGTGCTAAACAAATAACAGACAATATTAATTCTTTCACTGAATATTGTATTTTAAAATTGCATACATTGATAGAAACATTCTAATAATAAAAAAGTATCAAAGGTTTACATTTCTATTCAGTGCTCCAAAATATAAACTTACGCATAGAACTCATCTCAGATGCTCTAGAAACATGTTGCTCGAAGTTGCCGGGGTTAGAAAAAAATTCTCTCAATTGCGGAAGTTCTTTGCCACTCTCTACCAATTCTGTATGAAGTTCGAGGGCCGTCAAAAAGTAATGATCCTTTAACAATTTTGTTGCAATATCTTCATAATTGAGATGGGGTGCGGCAGCAAAAGAACTTTCTTCTAAATCCTTATACGGATTCATTTTTACACTTCTTACAATATTACGGAAAAATTATATCATCAAAGATACATGTATGAAGTTTGACTATGACAATTTTAAATACAAACATTAAACTGGATATTATCTACGTTACAGCTGATTGTGATCATAACAAGTAATTTGAAATCCGTATTTTATCCAAATTTTCGTGTTTATTTTCTTTATTTTGTTGTTTCCATATCTATAGAAAAGTGACATGACATGACAGTGTAAATTTGACATATTCGACATGTCATATGAGATGACATTAGAGAGAGGATACAATTTTTTTTAAGATTTAATTTAATTCGACTAATATATAGTTATCTGTGATTTAATTGCAAGCAAGATTGCAAGGGACACATGACAATTGTACGTAATTAGTTTACTGTTCGTCCTCTAAAACCACTGACCTCTATAACTATACGCTGGACAGGCTATTGCTGTCATTTTTTTGTGCCTATTTGAAAATCGCCATTTTGGCGCTGACGGCAGCAGTGAGGCCAGTGAGGGGGAATGGAACTAATACTTGTGATGTAAAACAAATGGTTTGTTATCGATAAAAACTTTTCTGATATCGACTACAATGATAGAAATATTACCGACACTATTTTTGATTCAGACTCAGATTATCGAGAAGTTAAACCTGTGTAAACAAAACGAAGCGACGAAATTTGTAATTTTATTAGTTCTCAGAACTTTCACCGGGGGCGCTTTGAATCGGCACAGCAAATAGCTGTCATTTTGTATGGGATAGCCAGTCCAGCGTATAGTTATAGAGGTCAGTGTCTAAAACAATTAAATTAACTTGGTGTTGGGAATTTCTATATATTGTGTGTGTCATTTTTTCTGTTGTAGATATCTGCGCTTGACTGATACATTTGAGTTTCTTAAAAATCTATGAGATGTAAAACCTCGGAGCAATTAACTGTAAAACTATCCACAACGTGACATTGGCAAAATAGGCATGACGACAGTATCCATAAATGATCGTATTAGTGTTTTTAAGGGAAAATGTATAATAAATAAATTAAATATAGTGACTTAAAAATCTTAAAAACATTAAGATTAATGAGTTTATCAATAAAATAAAACATTGAAATTCTGCAGTTGGCCATTTTGACTAAAACACGCCTAACGTCACGCTTAAGTAAACAACTCACGTCAGATGTGTTTTGTTGTTATGAATATGTTGAGAATACGCATTTTT
>CAJQZM010035705.1:0-24027 GCA_907164665.1 Colias nastes | reverse complement strand
GTTTGGATTAGTAACATTATTCATTAACATTACATTATTATTAGCTTTATTCATTAACACGTTTTATGGACGCGCACCAAACAAGTGCAATTTTAAATTAACTAAACAAAAACGAAAAATAAAAGTGTCGAGCGATCGTGTAACTTATTAATGTGTTCAATATTAATTATTACTGCTCGAGTATGCACCACACGTCGAGTTTCAAAATAAACCAGTCTCCAGGGAGGGCGAATCTATAACAGTTGATTAATATGGAAATAGAACTGTATTCCGTCATTAAAGTAATGATCCCTTCATTTTCATATATTAGAAACATCTGTGGACCTAATATGTTCCCTTGCAGTATACCATTAATATATTTTAATATATATTTTAATATTTTAATATATTAATGGTTTACCTACCTACCGTAGATATTCTTAAAAAACTTTAACACACGTATAAACATTAATTTTCTATTTGCAATAATTTATTATATTATGCAGATTATCCTAACTTTTTCACAAGTTTTTTTTCTCTCTATAAATCACAGTCACATCCTAAAGTTTTCAGTGTTTTTTTTCTCTCTAAAACAAAATTATTCCCACAGTCTATTTGAATCAATTCAATAGAACAGATATAACATTCGCAAATCTACCATTCTTGCAAACTGCACCCCACAACCATAATCAAACCCACATTATTCACAAACTATCTTCACAAGTAATTTGGAAGCAAAGCGTCTTGAACATTCTGCATTTGTGACACTTAATTGTTCTTTCAACTCTACACTTTAAATTTACCCGAATCGAAATACAGTTCTACAAAGCTATAGATAGAACAATTTAACACCAACCAAAGTTTGTGGTTGGTTGGTAGGGTTAAATGGCTAAAATTGACCTGAAAGATTAAACTTCCAACCTCCCCTGAGACCTGATCCAATACCCTATATGTCCACGCCTAGTCTCGAATATTCTAGAGTATTCTAGAACATCAACTATGTTTCCACGATCGCTCGCTCTGTGGGGGGTAGGTAGGGGATCAAGCGTGTGCGACTCACCGTCCTTCGCGTCGGGGCCCGCGTTCTTGGCGAGCGTGCGCAGCGCCGCCGCGAACGGACCGCCCTTGTTTGGGGCTATGTCCGTCCGCTTGGCGATCTTGCTCGCGCTCACACCTGGAAAGAATGAGAGTACGTTTAGTACGGTGTTTAGTTAATAATCTAGTTAGCTTTTCATAGCATTCAAAACATTCCGATCATTTCGATCACAACGCAGGATTCGAATCCGCTTCTTTCGCCAATCAAGTTATTATGATTGGCAATAGTTCTTTTCGAATTTTTAAATACACGAAAATTGTTGGACCACTAATTAAGTAAGTATTTGACTAAATATGGTAATAAATGATATGTGTAACCGCACAGTTAATTATAGACTATAATTATATGCTAACATTGTGCTTCGAGCGTTGTCTGTTCCTCCTACTTATACTAAAAGGGTAAATAAAGCCAGTATTTCAACAAAAAAAACATTATCATCGCACACGACCAGGAGCGTCCACAACAAAAAACGTTTCGTTCGAAATTTCCTTTGCACCGGTACATTTCAATTTCACGCACCAAGATACAAAATTAAAATTCAATATTTTCCCCCGTCGCGTCGCTCACACACCGTGTCAACCATTCATAATTATACTTTTGTTTGCTCGTCGTCCGAGCCGTTCGTTATTTTATTAAAGGCAACATATGACGGGCTGGCGAAGGGCATTTTTATAAGTGGTTATTTAAAACTTCTGTATACAGTTATATTTATTCAATGACAGTCGTCAATATCAAGCTAACAATTCGAATTATAATTAACTAGCGGTCTGCCCCGGCTTCGCCCGTGGTACATATTTCGCAATAAAAGGTAGCCTATGTTCTTTCTCAGGGTCTAAAGATTTTCTGTGCCAAATTTCATCAAAATCGGTCCAGTAGTTTATGCGTGAAAACCATACATACATACAAACCTTTCCTCTTTATAATATTAGTATAGATAATTATATTATGCCGATTAGCAAATGTAATATTTAGGAAAATTACATCCACACAGCCATTAAAAGTCTTCACTCCAGAGTGCAAAAAACAATGATTTAGAGAACCTCCTTTTAGGACTGCCAGAAAAAGTTAATTCAAACAAATAGTGATATGTCATTCAATCTAAAACCAGTGCACATTTGTTATGATCCATTGAAATGTTACATTTTTTAGCCCTAACCTTGCATTTTTTAGAGGACGCAATTTTGTTTTTTTGATGTGTAGGGGGGGTCAGTGTGAAGCTAAAACCAAGTTTGTGGGGTCGCCACCCTTGTCCCACGGCCGCCATCTTGAAAATAGCGGTTGAAATGGTTTTTACGATATATCTCTTAAACTATTTATTTGATAAAAAAAATTTGTTTACATTATTTGTTGCAAATTAAATTCTCTACAACTTTGGTATAGTAACTTTTAGTCGTAGAACTATAAATAAAAAAGTTATAAGCGAAAATGTTCAGAAATTAGAGCCATTTATATTTTTCAATAAAACTTTTTTTTATCATTTTACGAAGAAATGATATCAGACCATTTTTGTAGATTGTTTTTCGAGGAACAACTTTTATGTACAACATTTTTTCATAACGTCAATAACTAAGGTTTTACAGCGCTCTGAAGTGAGTACTATTTTTCAGTACTCTTAACTATACATATATTGGCTATTGGCTCTTTTCTCATACTCCAGAACAATAGAAGCACACTGCAGAACATTGTAGACCTGCTTTTCGACGTAAAAAAAAGTCGCGCTTCCAGACTCTACCTCCTGGGTGGTGGGGAAAAGATTCAATAATTAATTATTAGTGATATTGCAAAATTAATTATTAAAAATATTATAATAACAAAAAAAACCATTACTGATGACAAATTATTATTAGTACACACATAATATAAGTATACTGTATAGTTCAGAGTACTGAAAATTAGTACTCACTTCGGAGCGCTGTAAAACCTTAGCTATTTAATTAATGAAAAAATGTTGTATATAAAAGTTGTTCCTCGAAAAACAATCTACAAAAATGGTCAAATATCATTTCTACGTAAAATTATAAAAAAAAGTTTTATTGAGAAATATAAATATCTCTAATTTCTGAACATTTTCGCTTATAACTTTTTTATTTATAGTTCTACGACAAAAAGTTGCAGGATCAAAGTTGTAGAGTATTTAATTTGCAACAAATAATGTAAACAAATTTTTTTTATCAAATAAATAGTTTAAGAGATATATCGTAAAAACCATATCAACCGCTATTTTCAAGATGGCGGCCGTGGGACAAGGGTGGCGACCCCACAAACTTGGTGATAGCTTCACACTGACCACCCCTACACATCAAAAAAATAAAATTGCGTCCTCTAAAAAATGCAACCCCAAATGTAACTTTTCAATGGACCATTAAATTTTCAAGGCCAATACACATTGTTACCAACCCTAAGCTCTCACATAACAAGAGGGTGCAAGTTGCTACCACCCTTGTTTTCATTGAAATAAAATTAAAACGATCGATGAATTTTTGATGGGTCACTAGCATGTATGCCGGTAACTGAGTTAAAAATTTCGTCGAGGCAGATGGTTTGTACCGTTTTTTGTTTGTAAATTTTTCCGTTAAAAAATAGTTTCGTTCAATTTAAATTTTTTTCATGAATTTCTCTTACTTTTTTTATAAATAGAAACTATGATTCTTTTGGATTATTCAAGGTATTCGAAGGTTCTATACTAAAGGTTAGATTATCCAGAAGCATTTGTAAAAGTTTATTTAGATTGAAACGTTTGATACCGGTTAATTTTCACCAAATCGTGTTGGTGATAATTATGTAGAAGGTACAGTATATCTCCATTCTTCAATCAAAAAGTTCCAAATTAAATAACTATTTTTGAATATTATGTTAGTATAAGTTGGAGTTGAAACACTGCAACAATTGTAAATTAAGGCCTATTTAATCTTTATTCTATGTACTCATGTGATGATATTATGTATCTAATATGTATTCTTCTTTATCATCACTAATAAACAACCATGACATGTCGTGTGACCGCGCGACACAGTTGATCAAAGTGACATTAAACAACTAATAGCCAAAGCGCAAAGGGGTCGCTTCGCTCGCTCGCTGGCTGACCCCCGCTCATATTGAAATGGCCCGCGCGATGCGGGATACACCACGGTCACTGTAGGAGCGAGAGCGTGCACTAACATAATATACCTATTATGTAATGTTAATTGCAAAAGTAGCAAGAATCGCAATGATAGCTATAATGATAGTTCATTATTTACTAGCTTGATAAGAGGAACATACATTTTTAGCGGCAAAATCTTGCTTAGTTATGCTGATGAAATTTTGTCGTATTCCTACCCGCTAAAACTCCACTGTGTTCCTCCGAGTAGCATTAATTACAGGGCAGTATACAAGTTGTTTTTTTTTATGTTTCTAGCTAAAATAGTTCTTTTTCGAATATCTTTCCTGTTTTCAATAGGAAATACATACATAAATTCCTCATTTCGTACAATTCCCCTGGCTACGTTCTCGCTATCGCTTGTAACATGACCACGGCCGGGGGTCACACAATTGTAATATCGTTATGAACTGCGACGTCGACTGCCTTCAATTGGCGATGGGAACGTTCATTTGTACGTTTAAAGATGGTATATACTACGATATGAGTTGAAGGATAATAAAAATCTTTAATAGTCTGTACAGTTACAGTTTTTATAATCTATATTTTGCTATGTTATGTAGTATATATTTTAGCAAGTAGATTAAAAACATAACATAATATGTAATTTTGTTGACCGCTCATAAATAAACTACCTAATATAAAACGCGACTTCTATTAAACTATAGACTTTTATAGAAGCGCTTTTGAATCGTGATATCAGAAAAAAAAAGCATTAGTACCACGTTTTCGAAAAAAAAAATGCCTACAGTAGGTAAAGAGCCGTCAGATACCCATGTAGTTTCATACTTTGAAATCATATAAAAATTGTTCTATTTATAGCTTACAAATTTCTCAAATAAAGCACTTTTCGCACTAAGTAGGACCATAATACATAATATGCATTTACGTATCTACTAATTACTCCCGCAGACAGCAAAAAGAACCACTGCACGTACCTCCCGTCCCAGAGTACAGAGGGTCAAACATGAGTAATCCCGGGTCGCGGCTCACCGGGCCAATTGACCCGCCGCCATTACACGCTAAATGGTTAGCCGAGACACAATTGTTGTGACTTACGACCCACTCGTGTTTTGTTGTGTGTATTTTATTATAAGCTACTACTAGTTGACTAGTACCTACACGTTACAATTTGTGTAGGTTAAAACAATAAATCTTGTTTTTTTGTTTGAATTCGCTTATCTCTAGAACGAACAACTATAGCGATTTCAAAAATATTTTCGGTAGTTGACCACAGTATGTTTATGTATTATAACACAAGTACAGCGATAATTTATAGAATTTTAATGAATTAAGGGTAGTTTAAAAAAATATTTCTACATGAACATGATGCACGTTAATATGAATGATTTACGCCGCATAATTGACAAACCTAACTAGATTTCAAAATAACGATAACCACCTTGCTGTGAATTTAACTACGCAAGCTTAACTTAACCACTTGTATAGGCGCATGTATAGGCTCTGTGTAGCTACACCACAACCGAGCCCCGTGTGGACGCACCACTCCGCCCCCACTCCGCAGTGCCGCAGTAAGTGGAGTTCACAAATTCGCCACAAGTACAACAAGTGTGCTGTGTGCCTATCTGTGCTGCGTCTGGTGTGCGCATGCGTGTAGCGTGTGGGATAGGGGACGAGCGGTAGCGGGAACGGAAGCGGAAGCGAGTTGGAATATAAATACGATGGGATTATTTTTTTGTGTGTTACTGTTACCGTAAGCACATTGAGAAAGTTATATTATAGAAATTGCGAATAGATAATTTTACTTAAGACTTCCTATTGAACCATATAATTACCATCTAATTCAGTTGATATAATTGCGTCAATGTTTATTAAATTCAAGTTTTCTGATCAAGGAATCAGCTGAATATTAAACATCAAAAATCAGCAGGTAAAAACAGCCCCTTTTTTATAGTGGGGAAAGGTAAAAACAGCCCCTGGCAAAACTACCGTAGTTATTTCCGTATTTATCTCTAAACCAAATCGAAATCAAATCTTTCCACATCACTACACGAATAAACATAGCCTAACAAAGTACACTCATCCGCCTCCGCCCACGCCGTGTACCGCGGGCGGGCGGCGTCGTCTGCGGATTTCCATTACATCCCCCGCCTCTCCCCCCGCACCTCGCTACCTGCCCCCGCACCGCGCAAACACTAACGCCGCAAATGGGCCACTTTGCCGCCGACGCTATTTATTACCCGCTGCCGGCCAAACAGCGGCACCGCTACGCATACCGCCCGTTATCTTTCATGATTCGAACGTGTCACGCAACTGTGGTGATACGTCATATTCGCGTATCGTTTGCTTAATAATATAACAACTTCATAATGTCACAGTAAAAACTTATATATAATAATCAGTATAGTTAAAACACGCTAAAACTCATGTAATTATTGTATTGTCACTGGCCTTTGATTCAAAGTTTGAATTAAATCTGTCCGTTTAAAGTTGGTCAAAATCTAGTCTAAAAGTTACGTACAAACATACAAATTTGATTGTGCGCGATTACAATATTGCCACAAGCATAAATATAACATTGTTGTAATAAATGCATCACACAATTATGTATGGCTCACATTGCATTTAACGGCTCTTAACGATTTTGATTGAACAATGATATCGATTTTGGCGTGCTTTATGAATATGAAATTTAAACGGTTAAGTAATTAACAAACTGAATACCGCTGAAATGTGTATATAAATTACTGAGAATATTTTGTATAATATCACTTTCTGCTTTGTAAAACGTGCTTATATCGTCCCAAATACGTACTAATACTACTTCTTTCCGCGACTTTGCCCGCGTAGTCAAAAGAAATTCTTCTGTAAAAGGGATATTTCTCTGTGGTAAAAAGATGCCTATATCTGTAGCCTCTGATCTATCCGCTACAAACATAAAAGTTATACCATAAATTTGCTCCGTTAGTTCGTGAAATACAGACAAACAAACATACTTCCGCATTCATATTATTAGTATGTATAGATATCAGTCGAAGCCAACCCGATTACGCACCCCGCCCTTGCTTCGCACACTCGAGTTACACAATGTGCTGCCATTGTCGGAATTAACCCCACGTCGTCCAACGAGTGTCACAATCGTAGGGACACAATTACCTTTTAAAATTGACAATTTATATTATTAAAAAATTATTATTCATATTTAAATTTTCGTCGTTTGTTGCCCGCCAACGAGAGTTTTAATTGGAAATTTGAATCTAAAAAAAATCATTTCGATTCTTTGAAATATAATTTTATTTTGGAATATCAAATTGAAAGGTAATAAAAAGACAACAATAGATGTAGCCAAAATTAACTTTCAGTCGCTTATCAAAAAATTGAAAATCTCTCACGCAAATTCAAAAAATATTTACTCAAACGTTACTCAATCGCGACTTCATTTCTTCCGCAGTTCTATAAAATCTGGCCAGCATAGCATATTATTACGTTCCGGGCGATTCAATTTCCACCCGCCTCTTCGCAAGTGGAACTTTATTGCTCGGCAATACAATCTAATTTCGATTGGACCACACAGATTACCCCAACTTGTTAGGGTAAAAGGAAATTTGGAGCGTCGGCATTACTTTCGCAGTGTTTTACTTGACGTTTATTTATGGAAGCCCTTATTTGTAGGTGGGTAAGGCGCATTTTAACGGCGCAGTCGGATCTGTGTATATTATCTCGGCAGCCGGCGTCGTGTCAACTTTTAATTGAAGTTTCCGAGTTGGGAAGCGACAACTGTATCCAAGCTGAAACTGCGCTAATTGAAATTTTCATAATTATGAATGAGCTTAGACACGGTTGTTGTATATACAAATCTGTCGTGTTTATTATACCGTTCCAGATTCGGCAATATGGCTTCCCTTTAGATAACCCCGTCTAATTTATATGAAAATGTTTATTCAACCTTAACGATAAAAACGCTGCATTCAAGAATACTATTTTAAGAACATATAAATTTCTTTATGGCTGTATTTTACATTAATATTTAATACCCCCTACCGAGCATGAATCCACCAGGGGATAAGCTACGCTGGCAATATAAACGAAACGCTAGAAAATGTTCTTGTGGACTTAAAGTAAAAGTTGGCCGTTGCACGTATACTTTCGAGGCTCAATAAAACCATTTGTTTTAGTGAAACTTTGTACTATAGCAGAAAAATAATCTTTGTACTATGTCAGAAAAAAGTCAATATGCTACTACTCTGATAGTATTGTAACATCTTGTTTGATTAGATAATAGTACATGCACATATGATGAATATACAAGTAATGATAACTCTATATGACCAAATTGATAACTAAATTTCAGGGCAACAAATCACACAACTACCACACACAACTAACAGACAGCAAAACAAACACTTTCATATCCACTTATAGCATCGAGATACCTATGCCTTTAGCGGTTCGACGCACCGCGACCCGGGAGGAGGGGATCACCTCCCGTCGATAGGGTCGCTCTGTACGCTCATCCGAATGCCGGATGGAAAGCGAATTATTGCGGGAATTTCGAACTTTCCACGATTCAGAGGCGGATGTTGTTTTTGATGAGAATATTATTTTGCTTCACTGAATTGGTTCGAAACAACAGTATCAGGTTTGTATTATGTTTGTATACAGAAAGGTTACTTCGAATTGATTAAATGTATGAAAATAGTGCAGAAGTAGTTAATATTGCATCTGTGTCTGTTTCTGTACTATTTGCTTTCACTTCAGTTCTCTCGTTTCAAATCTAATTAAAACAATTTTAAAGGATCAAAATGTTAGACAGTGACAACAAAAAATTGTATCCCACATCGTATAATGTCTTTTCTTCTTACATTTTATATGATTTCTAGAATATGTTTATAATTTAGTTACTCCTCATTTCATCTATCTCATAACATTCATCACCGAACCGCTCCCGCTCATCCCTTGCACCACACACCAAACGCAGGTCGCGCGCATCGCGCAGCCGCGAACGCACCGCTCGAGCGAGGCCGAGATTCACTCCTTACTTAAACACCGTGTAAATGTACTGTTTTTTGTGCTCCGTGGCGCGGAATAAGGACCAACGGGATGGGATAACATAATCTATACACAATAGGTATTGCCGATGAAAATAGAAAAAAGCTACCTATTCAGAGCGGCATTGTTTGCGTTATTCGCTTCCTGTAGGGGTTGCATTTCTAAAGATTTCGCCTTAACGTCTTCCAAGAACGTTATGTAAGAATCAATCATGCGAACCTTAGTTCATTGTCTGGCTCTTCGTTAATATTGCGTGAACAACAGTTTTTTTTTTATTACACAGTATTCGAATTATAGCTACTGACTATAAACAAATTTATTTTCTATATTTTGTTTAGAAATTGCATGGAGTGTCCGCTTCAAATATAATATAGTCACCCAAACAAATACACCATTCACACGGTACGACACACGACATCGTGTCGTACACGCACCGCATCGCTCACGTGACGGCTGCGGTCCGCCGTCCGCGTCATCCATCACGACGCGTCGTCCCGTCCCCGCCCCGTCGCGTTCACGTGAACGCTAATTGAGTGCTACGCGCTATTTTGATGTATTACAACGATGACAACTTTATTTAGAACTCCTAGACCATGTTTCTCAGAAAAAGCTTGCAATATTCGAAAAAAAAATTACCTAGCGACAAAGAAACATTTTCAATATCGACATAATTGTAGCTTGTTGTACTGATTTCTTTGTGAATATAATATAATATAATCACATAATGTTACGAGTTTGATCTATCCCATAGCAGAAAAGTAGTACCTAAGTCCCTCTAAATATACACTCCAAACTTTTAAATATTTACAGCCGTTTAAGAATATAACCTCTCAATGAAAGTAGATAGACATTAGACGCATAAATTAGTGAACATACGACGAAATCACTAATTCAAAATAACGCAATCACAAAATCAATTAGACAACTTATTTCACAAACTACCCTCAAAACAAACACATCCTGTATAATAGCTCGGATAATTCATAAGTCACCCGTCCGCGTCGCCTTGACAGAAACCGTCCACCCTCTATTAGCTTGTCACTTGAGGTTAAGTGACGCGCAAGTTATGTCGCTTAATCGATAAGTCCACCCTAATGTGGTTCGAGGAAGTAGCTTAGGGAAAGACGGGAAGTACAAATGGAGCAGTGATTGCAAATACAATTGATGTTATATCGTTTGTTAGGATTATTTGCATTATATGCGACGATATGTTGATCCTATAGTTGTTTATTTTATCGAAACATAATGCACCTGTTTGTAAAATCAAAACATTCGTAATCTTCGTAACGGGTAACCTTCGTAAAATGCCTCACCTTCATCAATACATGTAGCGTGTGTGTGCTTTCCAGACAGGTAGTATCTGATTTGTATGCAATACGACTCAAAAACGCTTATTAATCTTCTTCTGAAACATCTTTAATTAATATTTCTAAACCGTCGAATTTTCACTATATAACCAACGTACCTGGATGCGGGTAGTACGGCGCCCCGGCGCTCAGCGGATGCGGCGCCCTGTACTCCATCGTGCACTCACACGCACATCACTATCGACACTTTCAACTTTAACATTTATCGACACGCCGCGCACATCACTACGCTACGCGGGCACATTTCTGCGTCCATTTTTCGATCGGATCCGCGATTTTATTTGCTTTATAAGCCCCGTCTCTCGCGCGAACTGACTTTTACATTTTACAATGACAGTAACGGATTGAATTCGCTTTTTTTATTTCAATCTAATTTGAAAAAGGGTGAATCCCTTTTGCTGGCGAGCTTTTTGATGGCTTTTTTGATTCTGTGGATTCGATATTGATTAATATGGATTATTTATGCTATATGACAAAGTAAGGTTGATGATATAAGTAGCTACATTTTGGAAACCTAACAACGCTTTTGGAAACTCGTCACACGTGAAGTTTTGTTTTCATCATTTACAATTTTAATTTAATTTTAAATAAATCATGACCTATGGCGTAAATTGAATAAAATATTTCAAAATGTCAATGTTTTTAAACGATGCGATGACAATTACCTATAATCTCACTACTAAATTATGCTACCTCACCATCTATCTTTCTCATATCTACTTCTTAAACGTATCAAGTTCCATTCTTCTGCATTATCTACTTCAAACATATCGAGTACGTATCTTAGTTAAAGTCTCAAGTTTCCCTTGCACACAACTTGTTCTACCGCCCCTACCGCTACCGACTCCGCCGGCTACCGCCCTTTGTCCCGTCAGATCTGATTTAATATCCCACCGTCGTCAGGTATTATACGATTGTGAGACGAATTCTTTATTAAGCTTCCGTTCCATAACTTTAGTATAAATGCAGTGGATAATTTTTAAATATTTTGATAGAAATATCTTTTACTGCGAACACGTCTTTCTGTGGCTTTTTAGAAATTTTACGGATTCTATAAAATAAGTTTTTCTAGCAACTACTACATTACTAAATGCAAGAGTTATAATAATTTCAAGACGGGACTTATAAGACCATCTTTAAAAAAAAATTAAAATCAGTCGACCAGTTCCAAGAAGTACGTGAATTACTTTACAGACATTTGGAAACTTATGATTTATATTAAAACATGGCTAGAAAACAACCCAGTTGCATGTTATCGAACTAAAAAACACCGCGGCAACAACAAATATGACCAAGTTATTGTATCGATTCCATTAAAGTTGCAGACGCAAGTTGTTGTGAAGGATATCGATAGCCCTGGGGGGAGTGGGAGGGGGGGGAGCGTTGGACAAATACCATGCTATTATAGTTTGTACCTACTTGTGTTTCTTACATTTGCGCTATAATTATGAACCTGAGACGATTACATATACGTGTGATTTTTCGTAATAAACACAATTTATAATTACAGCATGTTATAATATTTTCCAGGTTTTTCTCATAGCATTATAGTTGAGAAGTTTTATTAAACCAATTTTTTAAATATTAAGTATTTGTGTTTTGTGCCGCATCATTATTTGTAGTGTAATATACTTATCGTCTTATATCATGAGGTATTGGATTGATTGCTTAATTATCCCAAAATTTTAATCCTTTTTGTGAACTCTATTCTTAACGCTGCTTAAAATTCATCCACATATCCAATTCCCGAATTCCCTTAATCCAACCAATATATGAACACTATAGAACCAAGAACATTAAAAACCAGTATTAAACCAAACTTATTAAACACGCTACCAGCCCTAATCTCTAAACTGCACGTGTAATCCTGTACGTTAACAAAGTTTCTGTTAATTAAAAACGCCAAGCCTCACCCCGCAGGCCTGTGGAGCGAAATGAAGCAATCTCACGAACTGGAAACACCTACGGATTAACGAAAAGGCCGCGACGAACGAGCGCAGCGCGTGTGGCCGAATGGTTGCCAATTCCTTGGAAACGAGAGCATTAGGGTAATGGTACAGGTATGGGGCTGTAAAACATAATACTTTTCATTACAATTGGAACGTATTGTGGTAAATGAAATTTTGTAAAGATTAGACTAGAGCATATTCTACATTTTTTTTATCTTGATGTATGAACTCAAAAATTCCTAGGTATCCATATTTCCAAAACATACCTACTCGTATAAAAAACATCGCTATTCTTCAATAACAGATATGAAATGAAATGAAATGAAAAAATTTATTTGCCAGAATTGTGATTACGTCCGCACAATTCGCCAACAAACTGGCATACAAATATTTATGTGTATTTAACTTGACATAGATATATAGTTATATCTATGTCAAGTTAGTCATGATAGATATATAGTTCTGTAAAAATGGGTTAAAGAAATTCAAGCAGATTAAACAAACACAAGCAAAAAAACCCGTAACGAAGAAGGCGAAGGAGCTTCACATATCGCCTCCAATGAGATTAAAAATAAACCTTTTTTCCGTAGAACGCAAACTGAACCGTAATATAATCATGAAACGCGATTAACTCGGCACTTAAAGCGCTTCAACGACAATTCAAACAGGAAAAATATCCCCGAGAGCCGCTCGAGTATTTATAAAAGCGGCTTGAAGCGGCGTTAAGTGACAAATCCTACGGGATAGGTGGGATGGCTCTAGGGTTGCCGCTAATTATATTAACCTTATTTATCATTCAAGAGCGCAAAATAGATACTTGAAGAAAGCTTTTCAGGGATACAACTACGTCTCTTTAACTGCAATTTTTGCGAAAATTTTAGAAATGAAATGAATTATGAAATAGCCACATCCTATTTTTAAAAAGGAAGCAATAATAACTAGCGCTTTAGAATCCTAACAAAAATTACCATGCCTTTTAAAATAAAATCCTCATTAGAATACCATATGCTTATACCATCAGGTCGTTACTTTACAAAAACACATATCATACATCTGTCGCGATTAAATCAATCGCTGACAGCCCTACCAGATAGCATTAATGGAAGCAAGGTATAAGGGATGGAGGTGTTATAATTATGTGCTCGTAACTTGCGGATATAATGTAGCGATCAGTGGATTATGCGAACAGCTTCAATAAAGAGTTTACTCCCAACACTTCTCCATTAAAAGGTAGAAATGATTAACGACTAAGAATTAGTATTGCAAGCAAGTTGTTTGGTAGAGATCGCTTAGTAGTAAAAGGTCTTTTGTGCCTGAATTGCCTTTTTTTGGTTCTTCTATTTAACTTTTACGTTTTTTTATTAGTGCTTAAATAAAGTTTATTATTAGGGCTGTATGTTACATTGTATATGGGCAGAAATATAGACCAAATACCGGTGTGAACTCATACTTTTAATTGGTAATATATATGAACAATGTTTTCAAAACCACGATCCGTATCGAGGTCAATGCGTAAGCTTATTAATTGCGATACTATGATACGGGTGTGAAAAATACATTCATCGTGATATTTTATAGGCTTAAATCATTTGATTGGTTTACTTAATCAAATTCTGATGGACAATAAGATATTTGACGATATTAAGAAATGAGAAGAAGTTTCCAACTATGCTAGTATCATATATTTGACGATACCAGGAAAAGAGAAGATTCCAACAGGGCTATAGTTAATACTGTGTTCTACGCAAAGCCGTGTATTAAAAAAAGCTCTTAAAACAAATAAATCAGAAGAGACCTCATGAAATGTTAATACATTAAACGCGGTTAGCTGGTCAGCGAGCGATAGCGCCGCAGCTAATACTATAATTAAAATATACACCGCATTACTCAGCGCTTTAACTGCTTGAATATATAATATTTATGAGCTTATTCGCTTCTCTCTTGCGGTTATTCTATCGAGATTTTTAATGATATTTTTGCTTTTATGTTCTTGAGATTTGTAACAAAAATCTGAATGATTTGAGACCTCATTTATTTATATGTACATCTATTTGTAGCATTTAGTTTTATACCATTCAAACCATTTTTGTAAATATATTTATTAAATAGTCATTTTGTTTCGAACAAGAAAGGGGAAAATAGTTTCTTTAAATTATTTTTAATTACTATATTTAAACGATTGATCGTATTTCATTTGCTTAACTATTAAATAGCATCATAATTTACTCATTGATCAACAATCCAACAACTGAAATCACGCTCGCACACAAAACCACAACAAATCCAATTGCGAAATATCGACACAATCACATCACTACAACGTACACGCGAGCGAAACACGACCGCACACGACGACGCGGCGCTACCAACTGACAACTGAGTATACGCGTCCATTCAACCGCGCGTGCGCGGCGTGCCTTACATAGAGATTTAAACCTTAATATATTCAACATAGAGTTCAAATTCGTTTGTTGTTGTCACAGCCACCTGTACCAGTGTGCAGGGTCGGAAGTCCACGATGCAGTGTCATTTCCACATTGCTTCCCTAATAAAAATGTGATTTGCCCCGCGACGGGCGGAATGATTACGCGGCGGGGTGTATAAATAGCGGCGTATCGACGCGGCTGCGTTCGCTCTTGTTGTGTAAACAATCGACGGATTGAGAGCCACTGTGTGTAATCTGAATGGTTTATTGGCGGAAGAAACTAGATGGTATTGTTGTACGGAATGCGCAAGATGGATATTGGATAGCTTTGTCTAGATATTAGATATAACAATAATTGTTTGAATACTTTTATCTCATCTCATTATTAAATAAGCCTTTAGTATTTGAGTATTTTTTTCTGTCATTTGGTGTGTATACAATTTGTACATATACCTTATTTTAAACGTATATTCTGCATTATTAAAAAATTGGCACAAATGAAAACGCTATATTATTATATTAAAATTTAAAAGTGATGTTATTTAATAATTCACGACGCCATTATTTTCACCACCAGGTAAATAAATATATTCAATTCACAATGCAGCGCAAAGTTGCGAGGTATATCAACGTGACGGGCAATTTACACGGACTACCGGCTGTTGCGTCTGTGAAACGTTGACTCTAGTGGTGTGCCCTCAGTTTATCGATAAAATTAAATTGTGTACACTTACAATTTCGTATGTCGAGTAATGAATTGATAAACCTACTTATATTAGGTGGGATAGGTTAAATGCAATGATTGATAAATTATATTATACTTATGCATAATCTTTAATTAAATTAAGAATTTTGCAATTCATGCCATTCTTCACTAAAAAATATTTACACAAATAAAAATCGACATCTACAAGACATACTTCGTTCATACTATTTCATAAAAAAATAAATATTAAAACTATCGATATTCGTTTGTCACATCACTAGCAGTGCTTTTAGCTCGCCCCCTCAGCGAGACGGTCCACACATGCATGCATCATAGACAGAATTTGTTTATTATTTGCTTAATACCGTCGCTTTTAGCTACCGGCTGCAGTCAAAGCAATATTTGCGCACGCATTTGCATTTAAATGACATATCTCTATGCATTCATACTTTTATTATATGAAATAGATCATAATTATGGATAAATACGACTTACAAAGCTTAATAATATATTAAGATGGTTGTCTCTTAGTTTATATTTATACGCAGTTTCTATACAGATAATGAATTGTACTTAATTAATTAATAAAAACGTATATTTCTAATGTCATTTTACCGTACTGAATTATAAATAGTATTCGCACATGAAATGGATAAAATATAATAATAAATCTTTATACCAGTCTATAACTACAATTACTCTACATTTAATCAACTCTCAACCACAAACGCTAATCAACTTGATCCTTCCAACACAAGGGCCGAGACTATCAATACATCCTCCACATTCCTACAGAATCCCAAAACATCCGTCTCCAAGAATCGCGTCAGATCGCAGCCCTATCTCGTCTACAAGAATGAAGCGTCAGTTCGCAGCCCTGGTACACAATACTTGTCAGTCGACAGCCCTAGCGCGCTACATCGCTGTACTGTAGACAAACATAAGTACTCGAACGCTACGTAAGCTACAGATCTCCACTAACTACTTCGTTGCGGCGCATGCGCTGTGCGGCTCGCGTAGAGCTACTAAGGAATAGACAAACCTTTGTTGACAATATGTATGTTTATTTGTGCTTACCTGTAACAAATGAAGGAATTATTAATAAAATTAATTGACACTAAGTTGAGATTTAAAATATTTAATGACAGGTTTGTTTTTTTTTTTTTGGAATAAAAAGAAAATTGTTTTCATTTCTGTTGATTAGTATTCTTGCTAGTAATTTCTAAATATCGTAAATATTTCCCATAAATGGTTTTAAAATAAAAGAAAACGGACTATTTATATTCCTCTTTATACTCTGCTGATATAAACTATACAATAAAGCTAACAACTAACAATAGCCTTACGTACATTAATGCATCAATCATATTCACTAGTAGTACTCTAAACCGCCTTATCACATAAGACGACTTCACCACAAACTTCAACTCTCTCCGTGTCAGCGGCGACAGCGTATTAGTATCGCAAATCGCATTAGTTCACTCTACACCCGTCTACGGGGAGACAGCGCAAGGGGTCGCACGCGTAGGGTTGCCAACTGTACTATAATATATAGTACAAGCTTTCCGCCCGCGGCTTCGCACGTTTAATAATTCTATCTACTAAATAAATATTAAATGTAAAGAAGCTCATGAGACTTTTAATAAAAACAAAAAAAAAACTATTGAAAGATACACGAAGTGCTAAAAAAATATAATTTTAAATGTAAAAATAAACAAGTAAAAGATAAATAGATCATTTTTTAAGTGAAACTTCTCTAAGCGCGTTGAGAGTAAAATTTCAATGTCGCTTCATGGCAATACCGATGCGAAAGCGATGATTTTTGTATCTTTGAATCTTGCCAAAGAAGTTTCACTTCTGGCACACACGCTTTTTTTTACTAAAATATTATATTTAGTTAAAAAAACTGTTGATAACCCTACGCCCGGGCCCCCTCTAATCACGCTGCACGACGCGCCGGCCACTCCGCCCGGTGGCCCCTCCGGGGACACAGTTAATTGGTGTATTAACGGGGCTCTGCAGATTTACGACGTGTGTGTGGATTGTTTGCGGTATATTGAAGGATTTGAATATTAATATGCGATAAATAGATGGGTTGAAAGATAGAAGTTGTTGATCAACAGTTCATTTTTGCACTCCGGGAGTGCCGGCAGAAGTGAAAACTTGATTATTAACGTTGAGCATGTTTGATATCCATCCGTCTTACGCTTTTTCGATCAGGTCACGTGTCCTGACGCGAGTTTAAGATTTTATACCCATTACAGAAAAAGTGCTCAACGCCGCTAAAGAAGTTTTCACTTCAAAAATGTTATCTATCTCTTAGAGGCATACGTACTTTATTAATAAAAAGTACATGATATTTAAGTGACTATGTATTACACTGCTATGTATATATTATCATAGTAACTACGTCATAATGCAATTCACATAATCAAAGCAAATCAAAATCATCATAACGCAATGCATCAGACACCATCAGCTAATCGGTAATTAATGAGATTGCTGATCCGCCCGACCCCGCCCGAGGGGCCGAATTGATTCGTATAAACTCAAACTCAAACTCAAACTCAAACATTTATTTATTCAATTAGACTACTTTTAGTAGCACTTTCGAATCGTCATTACATTTAAAGTATTTTTAACATTTACCACCGATTCGGAAAGCAGTATCTATGGAGAAGAACCGGCAAGAAACTCCATAGTTGCTCTTTTAAAATCATTTCAATATTACATAATCTGTAACTTAAATCTAACTACATAATATTAAATCATAATATGCCAAAGAACTGTCCTGTGGTTCTTACGCGACAACCCTCCATGGATTTTCATCTTCCATATATTCCTTAATGCTATAATAGGCTCTCTGAACTAATATATTTTTTACATATGTTTTAAATTTAGCACTACCAAACTCTTTAATATTATGAGGAATTCTATTGTAAAAGCGTATACCTTGACCCATAAATGAATTTTTAACTTTAGCTAATCGGAAAAATGGCATTTCAATTCTATTTCTGTTCCTTGTGCCATAACAGTGTCTATCTCCTACTCTTGTGTGTAAGTCGGCGTTTTTGTGTACATGCAAAATATTATTAAATATATACTGTGATGGTACAGTAAGGATACCAGTATTCTTAAAGAGATCTCTTAGTGAGTCCCGAGCACGTAAATTATATATAGAGCGAATGGCTCTTTTCTGTAAGATAAATATATTTTCTATATCTGCTGCCCTGCCCCATAGTAGAATTCCATAGGACATAATACTATGAAAGTAGCTGAAATAAACCAATCTAGCTGTATCTTCATCGGTGAGATGCCTTACCTTTCGGACTGCATATGCTGCTGAACTGAGCTTACCTGCAGCGGTGTTGACATGGGCTCCCCACTGTAGTTTCTCGTCCAATGTTAACCCAAGAAATACAGTCGATTCTGCAGGTTGTAATACCTCCCCGTTCAAGGTAATATTTCTGCTCAACTTTTTAACGTTAGGTAGTAAAAATTCAACACAAGTTGTTTTTTTGGCATTTAATAATAAATTATTAGCAGTAAACCAGTCGGATATGTGTAAAAGAGTACTGTTCACTTCGTCAACATTTGGGTCATGCCTATCCACATTGAATATTAATGAGGTATCATCTGCAAACAGAACTATTTCACACCTATCCTGTAAATAATAAGGTAGATCATTGATATATACCAAGAACAAGAAGGGTCCTAAAATAGATCCTTGTGGAACACCAATGTTAATTGACGCACCACTAGAACGTTCTCCATTAACAACTACAGTTTGTATCCTATCATGCAGGTATGAGGCTATAAGGTTCTGAGCTTGTCCTTTAATCCCATAGTGATTAAGTTTACGCAATAAAGTACAATGTTCAACGCAGTCAAATGCCTTGGAGAGGTCACAAAATATCCCCAAAGCATTTTTTGAGTTTTCCCATGCCTTATATATATGTGTTAGTAGTGCAACTCCAGCATCTGTGGTTGAGCGCCCCTTTGTGAAACCAAACTGTTTGGTGTGCAGCAAATTATTAGAAGCAAAGTGACTAGTCAATTGGTTTAATATTAACTTTTCGAAAACTTTACTTAATGTTGGTAAAATCGAAATAGGTCTATAGTTGTTACAGTCTTCTTGATCGCCTTTCTTAAATAGAGGTATAACTTTACTAAGCTTTAGTAAATTAGGAAATGTACCATAGTCACAACACTTATTAAATATGAAAGCTAAATTGTTTGCAATATTTTCTATTATATTATTAACTAAATTTACGGACATTCCCCAAAGATCACAAGTATTTTTTAAATTAAGTGTCTTAAATGCTGTAACAATATCATTAGCAGTTACGTGACGCAATTCAAATAATGTACTGCACCCCGCAACATGGTCCCTCAAAAAGGTCTCTGCAAGTACTGAAGACGAATTTAAATTATTAGTAATGCTAGCAGGGACACTACTAAAGAAATCTTCAAAAGCAAGCGCAACATCAGCATTTTTGTCAATAACCATGCCATTATTTACAAGTTTTATGGTATTACTTGATTTGCTTTTACCCATTTCACCATTAATAATAGACCAAACTGTTTTAACTTTATTATCCGAGTCGCGTATTTTATCCCTGATATACAAACGCTTCGCAGTAAAACAAACAATTTTAAAAGTTTTTGAGTAATTTCTAACATAACTAAGAAAAGATGGATCTTTATTATATTGCTTCATACCATATAACTCATAAAGAACAATCCTACACCTATGTATGCTAGGTGTCGCCCATTTACTAAATGGTAAATCCTTGGTAATATTTAAAGATTTAACTTTAAATATTTTTTCAAATTCATTATGAACTAAATTAAAAAGATTATTAAACATTTCACAAGGATTATTATGACAGGATTGATCATTCAGTACGGGCAGGTTTTTATTAATATTATCTCTAAATTTATTAATGCCTTTTTAGGGTTCCGTAGCCAAAATGGCAAAAACGGAACCCTTATAGTTTCGTCATGTCCGTCTGTCCGTCTGTCCGTCTGTCCGTCTGTCACAGCCGATTTACTCGGAAACTATAAGTACTACAGTGATGAAATTTGATGGGAATATGTGTTGTATGAACCGCTACAAAAATATGACACTAAATAGTAAAAAAAAGAATTGGGGGTGGGGCCCCCCATACATGTAACTGAGGGATGAAATTTTTTTTTTCGATGTACATACCCGTGTGGGGTATCAATGGAAAGGTCTTTTAAAATGATATAAAGTTTTCTAAAAAACATTTTTCTTAAAGTGAACGGTTTTTGAGATATCAGCTCTCAAAGTCGTAAAAAGTATGTCCCCCCCCCTCTATTTTTATAACTACGGGGTATAAAATTCTAAAAAAAATAGAGGTGATGCATGCTAATTAACTCTTTCAACGATTTTTGGTTTGATCAAAGTATCTCTTATAGTTTTTGAGATAGGTTGATTTAACTGTAATTTATTATATTTGCTGCTACGGAACCCTTTGTGCGCGAGCCCGACTCGCACTTGGCCGGTTTTATTTAGTTATAGGCCTAACATTAATTCTTTTAAATTCAGGTAAGCAATCCCATTCAAAAACTACTTTCTGGCCACAGTGATCCGAAGTGAGTGTATTGAGAATATTTTTCTCTAAACAGATGCAGTCGCAGTATATATTATCAATACAGGTTGCAGAAGTAGGTGTAATTCGTGTGGGTTCATTAAAAAGTTTATACAGATTAAATGACTGAAACAAATTAACAATTCGTGTTGCCATTTGTGTTTGTAAAAGTATATCAATATTAAAATCACCACATACTATAACTTTTTTTTTACTCCTACTTAAACGCTTTAATATTTCTTCCATGACTGTCTCAAACATATTAAAGTCACTGGAAGGGGGTCTATAAACGCAAACAATAATGTAACGCTCCAGTTCAACACAGGACAGTTCAATGGTCCGTTCTACAGAAAGACTAACAATGTCAGTTCGTTCTTTGCATTTTACACTATTATGTACAAAAATAAGAGAACCTCCATGAATAGCATATGTCCTGAAGTATATACTTTTTAATTTATAATTATCAATATTTATTAACAACTGACATTGTTTAAGCCAATGTTCTGTTACACAAAAAACCTTAATACTATTATGATTTAAAAACAATTCTATTTCTAATAATTTGCTAGCTAAGCCTTGAATGTTTTGATGTACAATAGAAAAAGTCTGCTTAGCTGTTGTCTTATATACTAGTTTAAATCTAGCTTAGGGCTAGATTTTCTATCAACACTAGGTTGGTGTATATAATTACTACTACATAAAATTATAGTAGATCCAATATATATTAATGCCTCCATGGAGAATTAGCTTTGTGATTTAAATTTGAGATTGAGACTAATTTATTTGACTTTCGGTGATTAAGCGTTATGAAGATTAACATTATTATATTGTATTGGTAATATAGTAAGAATAACATGTATCAGATTTCTTTTGTTCAATCTACTATTTCTATGATCGATGTTTGATGATGTTGTATTTACTGAATGTTCTGCAAAAATAATACATCTTTCTTAACTTTTTATCATCTTTAAACTTCCAGCATGTCAATCATTAGCTAATAAATATTTCAGTTTTATATTATACAGTTATGGTAACAAGGCAATTGTATACACTAAAAACTTTATAAAACACAATCAGCAGTGTTCTATAGATTGAATTAACTAATAAAGCAACCATACATTTCCAGCCGTTCCGCAGACGCCGCTAGTTATACGTGAACACGCGAATGCTCAAGTCGGCAACTGTCTGCTAATCACTAAACTTTATCTGCAGACTGCCGCTCCGCGTAGTGAAGTGACAGCGCTTTCCTATTATCTTTTCATTTTCAACGCCATTTATTTTACTATTTCTGTATTTTATTAGGTTGAATAATCAATGTATTATGTAATGTTAATTAATAATGTGAATAGAATTATACACCGTCTACATTGGAATTTGTTATCCACCTGTACATAGATAATCAAGGTACACAAAACAATATCAGTCAGAGAAGATTTTTCATCATGACTATCAACGAAGTTTCCATCGCAATAACCATTTAAAACATTTGAATTAACTTAAACAGTTTATTACATTTTCTTGCAGTGTAGATATTATCGACATAAACCATCGACATCGCCCATCACTACGTGCACTTAACAGACTACAGTCGCTCGCATCCATTGCTCCGTCTGCCATGTACGAATAAATTATATATTGCTATGATTTTGATATACGTCCGCCATCAATGTGCAGAGTTGATGCGCCTCGCATCGAAATATTATCTAGAGATTGGATCCATAAGTAATATTATTTATGTATACAAGATGTATATGATTTTGTATGAATAAAAGATGTAAAATGGGAATTGCGCAGTCTGAATTTATTAGCATAGAGTTATGCTTTTGATTCGTCCATTTAATAAGTTAAGACACTTTTACAAGTATCGCACAACAATGTTCTTTGTTAAAAGTTAAAACACTGGCACTATTATTAACTAGCTTATTTTACATACGAATAACAATAACAATTATAGATCAATACAATTTATCGAGCTGTAGAAACTGTACATTTTCATAAAATCACACCAACCACATCGCAAACATGCGTATCATTCTTACATACATCCTCAATCATTCGTGTCACTGTACCATTAGCGGCTCTGCCACTAAATCCAACAACATATAATGTGGCGTGTCTAGATGTAGCGTGCTCTGTGGCGGGCCGGGGCGCTACCGGCGAAACGCAAGTGGTTGCCGCGGCCGCGGCGTAGTCTTGCGCATGCGCTGAATGTGACGAGTCTCCGTTGAAACGTGCGGTACGAGATTTAGATACATGCAGGTAAATTCATATTAGACTTCAATTCTAATAAGAAAAGATTTAGATGTAAAATAGCAGTGGTGGGCCAAGTTTGTTGGTGGTCAATAATAAGCAACTTCCATGGCAACAGAAATGATAAGCAAAAAATATTAATATAGCCTACACTAATTATTCTGACCCTGGCATACCATTAGGCATAACGAGATTGATACGTAATAAACCCAAATGACCATTTGTTAATAATGTTGAAGGTTCAGTGCTAAGTACCTCCTCTCAAAAAGGTAATTTATTTAATGTCTCCTTGCGATTTTCCAAGACAATTTGGTGAAATTGTTGAATCCGAGCACTTAAGCTAAATAAATCCAAGGCGGGTTGTAATCTCAGTTTATTTCAAAATAGCAATGGAAACGCGCATCTAGCGACCCGAAGATTAAGCGCTCGTAAAAAGAGGGTAGAACCACAGACTAATAATAATATACTACGTATACAACAGACGGTGCACT
>CAJQZM010035704.1:0-16247 GCA_907164665.1 Colias nastes | reverse complement strand
GTTCAGAAACATCAATTAATCATACATCTCACCTAATCATCCCACATGAATATTGAATACACTTGAGAATTGATTATTTTTAAATAATATGAGTTATTGTTTATGTAACTGAAATAAATTACCTATCATAAAAAATTGTTTTTATATTACTCTCTATCAACTAGACAAACATTTATGTACCTACTTTCGTTTTTGATTTAACAATATTATAAAATCAATAATAAATTATAATCATTATAGTAAGAACTTGTTTAAACTAAAGGTCGTTGACATTTCTAATGATAAGATTGAGAAAACACAAACAAAAGCGGGTTCCGTATGTTTTGTAATATTTAAAGACAGATTATCTGAATGACTTTACAACGGCATTTCTTTTAACTTCTACTGTTGTTTCGTAAATACTAACTAATCTATATCTATATAAATATAATATACTTAAATATTAATTACTTGCTATTATTGAAGTATTTGTTTTAACTAACTTAATCTCAGGCACTGGGAAATTTCCAATAGAAAAAATATTTTCTGTCGAACAGTCCATTTATTCAGGAAGTTTTTATAACATCACGCTACGAACATCAGGAGCAAAATAAATAATTTTTAATTTCGTTGCAAAAATATACCTTTTGAGAGCAGACAAAATTGGTCAGCTAATTCTGTGTTAAATACCTACATACCCTACCCTACCCTACCCTATAAGTACCTTTTTGTTTGGCTCCAGGGTAAGGACCACGATTTGTTCCTTTTAAAAGATATAGGACAAGGGTATCCCTTTTCCTCATTAGACTCATTCGTTTTATTGATTCATTCGCAAATAGACATCAATCTTTCCGTATATTAATCCCATAATAGATTTGATATTGGTAATTAAATTATCACGTGTCTAAGAGAATGTGAACACCCACATCAATTACTTTCTAATCCTATAAATAAACTTTTTCCTTCATTAAACATTGTTTTGCTTTAAAGGTCTTATGGCTTAATTTCAATTTTATTTTTATGACAAAATTTTAAATTTCCTTATCCATACCATGTAATATTATAATATACCTACTCCTCCCATACGGCATACCTATTAATAGCTCTAACAACTAGTATTTAAATGCGGAAGTAAGTAACCGACAAATTCGACAATAATCCAATTAATCGGGCATGCGTGAAAACATCTAGTTATGCGCAAATGCGCGCACTAAGGGGAGAAATGTTTTCTATTTCGGGCACATTTTCAGTTTCAGTCAGCGTCCCGCGGGCGGCGCGCATGTCGCCATCTTACCCGCCATTTTAAAAACCGCGAATTATTGACATATCTGTTTTTTTTTTAATTCCGCGACGAGACAAGGATGCCGGAACATACAGCCAACTCCGTATCCGGGATTAATATAAAGGTATTTTAGTGTTACCATTTTTGCGTTTTTCTCGAGCACTACACAACAATGATGCGGCGTTCCATTGTTATTTTTAAGTAAATATTTGCATTGTTTGTGTGTTAGCCATTCTATTCTTTTAATTCGTTCGTTATAAGTTTTTCAGGTAATAAACGTGCGTCTATAGAGTGGTAATAAGGAAATAAGTCCATTTCCTAATAGTGAACGCAAATTCATTGCTAAAGTATTTTTAAAACATGCAAATTATAATAACGGTAGTGCAAACTAGAAACGCATTAATAATAATTTAAATATAGTCGTGACTGCAGTGGGTAACTTTTATGGATAACCGATAAATAGTAGTTTATAAACATAGTTTTGTTTATCTTAGTTCAATCTTCTGTTAAAACATAATAAACTTTCAGAAAGGAAGAAAGTGTATAAAGACAGCGTTACACATATATTATTTCAATTATAGTAGCGTTTAGCTACTATTATGTATTCTGTGATTATAGTAACAATCTATACCTACTTAAAACGGATGTCATCCTGTCTTGCAGATACGGATTGGAAAACGTGCGCCAAATTTTCAAAATTATATTTTGTACTGTTGCCAATATTTTCGGAGAAATTCAACGTTCAAGGTGGTTCAAGAGACATTGACGTATAAATGCATTTAATCTAGGTAAACAAACTATAATTTTGTACTAGCTCTCTGCCCGTGACTTTGCTCTAAAAGTTATTGTAGATCATCCCATCCCCATATCCCAATATCAAATACATGCACTACAGTCTGAAGGTTTATATTCCACGTAAAATAGCGAATAATATAGATCTCCCATGTTTTCAATACTAAATTTAATTCCTATAAGTTCAGGCGTTCAGGCATGAACACATAAGTCTGGCACACTTACTTTCACGTTTATAATATTAAAATATAATTTTTTTTTTTTTTTTTCTATTCTTTATAAATTTATATTTATAAAGCATTTGAAAGCCATAAAACCAAAAATATCAAATTCAATATTAAAATGTATCAGAATAAATAGGTAAAAGTACAAAACCGGGTATTGAGAGAGATGCCTTGCAGAGTCATGTCAAGTTTAATACTAGACTAGACTAACAACTTTATTTTCCCTCAGAAAGACTACTTTGTATTGTAAATCGATATACAAATAGAAATTAGAAATAAATATTTGTGTAGTAAAAAATTCACTTGATCTTTAGTCACTTTCTGGGAATAAATTGTCTAATAAGTTACAGATAAGTTTTCTGAATTCAATTTTGTCCGCTTTAGATACAATTATTAAATTCTTTCCGCTGTGAAAGAGTTAAATTTGTATTTGAAAACCAACTTCAGATTCTAGTTTAGATTTTTTTATGGATTTCAATAACAATTTAGCCTTTCTGAATTTTATTTATGTCTGTCCTTCAGCCATTAAAATATTCACTACATTAATATCTACTACCAATTTGTAAGATTATGAACTACCTTCTATCAGTTGTTCATAATGTACAACAGCATTAACAATTGTCCATCCGTTTCAGAGCTCCCAGAACCGACTGCTCATCAAGAATGGTCGGGTCGTCAACGACGATGGGATGGAAGACGCTGATGTTTACATCGAAGATGGTATTATCAAGTAAGTTAAAGATAAAATTATAATTCAGGTTTTAACACTAGGATTCCTCTGACCTGAAATGGTTTTAATGTTTTAAAGTTGCGTAATGTTGACTGCTCAAAACAAAATGTAGTGATAGCTGTATAATAAACTAATAAATAAAATATACTTTAAGACTAGAATACTTCTTGAAATTCAACCGTAATCAGGAAACACATTATCAGGAAGGACTAGTACTGTAGATTTTGGAACTAATTATCCAATGAATTAACGTACTTTAGATTCAGAATTCATAATAAGTTCAAATAAATGCAACAATTTTTCTAAATTATAATAAAATGAAAATTTACCACTAAGCAGTAAGCATTATATTTGCTTCTATTAATAGGTAGGTATACAGGGTGTAATCGTTAAGTGTGCACAAGCGATTATTCCGTAACTATTGCAGATATCAAAAAACTTTAAACTGATATCGAAAGAACTAAACCTAATGAGTAAAATGGCCATAATAAACTTTTAAAAATAAAACGAGAAATATCCAAAAATATTACATTAAACGCTCCCATACATTTGATTTCCCATACATTTTGTATTCATTGCAGATTTTCGAAATGACGTCCTCATTGTGCAATACCATGAGGAGCTCTATTTAAAGTTTCTAAATGAACTTCCCTTCAAATTTGCGAAGTAATTAAAACAGAAAACCAAAAAAAGAAAGAGAAAGCTAAAATCTTTCATATTAAATGTACATGGGATATTCATATCTCATACTAAATGTATGGGAGGGTTTAAAGATAATTTTTTTGATATTTCCCGTTTTATTTTTAAAAATTTATTACGGCCATTTTACTCACTAGGTAAAGTACTTTCAATATCAGTTTAAAGTTTTTTGATATCTGCAATAGTTACGGAAAAATCGCCTGTGCACACTTAACGATTACACCCTGTATATGTTTTATTTTGTTATTATTGAATTACTTTTTGATGTTTATTCACACGCTTGATAAAATTTAAATTTAAAAGTAAGCGATCAATTTGAACTGTATAAATATTTCCCTAATATAGAAAACATAAAACAAGTCAAGTAGGTACAACTTCTGCAAAAGATGAAAAGCTAAGAAAAAGTATCGAAAGAGTCTTGACTCTTGATATTGAAATAAAAGCCAAGTTTCCATTTCTCTTCGTAAAATACCGCTATAGTATTGCACATTTCTACGGCCCTTAGGGTTGCCACTTGCAAGACGCAACTATATATTTATGTCGAGTAATTACTAACCTAATACCTATGTGTAATTATGTACTGTGTAGTACGTTTGTTTTGTTTGTATTATTTATTTAGACGCATCATCGACAATTGAGTTAACCCTGTATGTAAAATGTTACAATTATTTACGTAAAGTTACATAAAAGTATTCCATTTATGTACCACTATAATAACGATAGTATTTTCCCGCACAGGCGTTTTCATTAAGTAAATCATATCGAAAAAAAAAATATTTAATTTAACACGTTGTGACAACCCTTACCATAGACATAATATCCTTTTCAACCGACCCTACACTGATTGAACTATTATTATTTATATTGAACTATTATGTACTGAATAGAGTATCCGCTTACATTGTAAATGTCAATGTCAGACTAAGGTCTAAAAACAGACATAAATAGTACCAATATTTGAAACTTTAGGTACATTACATATATTTTCCCAAGAACATTTTCCCCTATGAAAAGTTACGAATTAATTTTTGATGAGAGAAGTGAAGCCGCTAGGCGTAAATAGTTTAGCACTTTCTTCCCGCATAGGTTCGTACAGTTTGCGAGGTAAGTTTTTGTATAGTTACCAAAAAAATTAATTGAACCCACTTTATTGTGTGAAATGTTTATTATGTGGTCCTTATCTGTCACCATTGATAGAAGTTATGTTTTTAACTAGGATCATATCTTCGTATTCTTCATACTAACATTTAAATCATCAAGCAGAAGGCAGGACATCTAATTTCAGATCAAAGTTGGAACGATGTAGGAACATAATGCATGAAAAATATGAAAATTAGATCTTTTTTACGCATTGCTTTTCTTTAGAAAATAATGTCACTCCTGATAGAAGTTTTAATATGTAGGTATGTATAGGTCTACCAGAATCTGATGGCATATTTTTAATTAAGAAATAAAAGATTTTCATGTGGCAACTTTATTTGACAACTATCAAATTGGTTGTCAAATTATTTGTCTTCTTTGCAGTTGATGAATAATTTTTGGGATTATACCCGGCGCGGCGTAAGATGATCCCTATGACACTGACAGTTATTCTCAAGAGACAAACTTGTAATGGCGTCACCATTAAATTAGAAACGTATTGGAGGCGTCTAAAAATGGCATTTATTAATTTTTACGTAGCTTTATGCCATTACAATGATATTCCGTTGGAGTTATAACAATTCTTAACATTTACGAGAAATTATATCAATCTGACTTTACGTTTACGTCCTTCAAAACTTACATCGTTGGCATTTATCGACTAGTGCGGAAGTATCGATGAACAAATTTCGATAATGGAAACGAGTTCACATTTTTTCCATGCTTAAGCTATAGTTCATTCACTATTGAATGGAACAGAAGATCGCAGCATAATTAATTAATTAATTACCGTTCGCTTTAATTTACTTACCTATGATAATATAAGTTTTTTAGAAAAATTAAATGGGGGATTCCATTTTCATGATAAAATAATATACACTGTGTTAAACGGGTTAAAAATTACGAGAAAATGATAAGGTGCATTTTTATGTTTTGGAAAACTTTCGTTTTACTTACCGTTTCGTTTACATAATAGACGTTAAAAATTCATTTTATAATATTTGTAAAAACATGTTTACCGACGTGGCTGAATGCAAACCACGCCTTTGCCTATAAAATAGTAAAGTATCGACACGATCCATCATACGAGCAATCACTAAGACGAACTGTCATAGGGATCATCTTACGCCGCGCCGGGTATATGTCTAAAAAATCTTCGAAAATGTCGATAAAGCCGCTGCGATCACAAGCAAGAGGTGTTGTTTATAATGTGTATAGAAAAATATTCGATGAAGAAGGGTACACATCACAATTTTCAATTTTGAAGATTTTATTGGTAAATTGGATTTACCCGTTTTGATACTTTAAATTAAAAATATTATTAGTATAAAACTATAATATTGTTTGTTGTTTACAATATAATTTTATGAAAACTTATTACAGGAGTTTCCAATACGGCTATTCGTCAAGTCCAAGCTGTCCAAGTCAATTTTATAATGTGTGTATATCTGTTTAATACTTACGAAAATAAACATAGTTTTAATTTATTTTTATTTTATTTTATAAAAAATTATAAGCAATCTAGTTTTGATCTGCATTATCATTACATCCATATTTTCACATGGCATAATGATAATGAATATACAAATATAGGTATGTGTAAATAATAATATGTATTACCTATATAAAAGTAATATGTATATTATACAATATGTAAGTATGTACCTACATAATATTAAGTGGATATCTCATTATTAAGTACAGTATTGTCCACTTATGTAATGTGACTAATGATATTGAGGACAAAATAAAAAATAAGCAGTATCAAGATCGTTCAGTCCATTTTCCCTAGGGTTGCACACTCAAAATTTTGATTTTCCTAATTGCCATCAGATTCTGGTTTACCTATAGTACCTACGATCTTCGGATTAAACCTTCCTATTCATCATTTCACTATTTGAGTAAAATCCCAATTTAAATCATTTATGATAGACGGGTATAAACGGTAGTCTGCCAAGTTTCTAGATTTAAGCTTTGTTTATTTTGCTATTAATAAATGCAAGCGGTAGTTGACTCCATATGTATTCTTTCTTCACTTCAAACGAATGGCTATTTTAATTTGGTGGTATTAATAACTATATCATTTATTTGACTGCTTTTTTCGATGTTAACGTTTCATTTAATTTGTGACAAAAACTATTGAATATAATAGACAGTAGACCACCCAGGTTTATGGATTTAGTGAATAAAAAGGCAGATTATAGTATACTTTTAAAATAATGCGTGATGTTGATTTAATTTTAAAATATTTTCATAATTTCTATGCATATTTTAATAGAGTTCTTTTCAAGGTAAAAAATAAATTAAGTTTTTTTTTGCGTAATAAACTGTATTGAAATATGCCACTGATAAAATGTCTCTAATTTTTAAACCTCAAGAACAGTGCAGCTTTTTAATAATGGAATATTTCTATGTATTTATCTTTCATATACAAAAAACATAATATCTACCCACTATAGAACATTTTCTATGTCAAAACCGGTACCACAGACTACATAAATAAACACTTTCCCAATAAATGGTAAAAGTAACGCGAACGCATTGTTGCACTTTCATTGCGTTTTTTCATAGATCAATTAATTATACATTCAATACACGCGACGCAACGGTAATTGTACAGCTATTTTTGCTCGGTGATGTAATAACAGTTCCTATTGTCTTCTGTTTGCCGTTTTCCTTCCGTTTATCTGATCGTGGTTATAGTGGTAATTTGGAATTAACAGTTTTTGGATGTTGAAGTTCGTTAATATTAAAGAATAGGGGAATTAATTTTATGTTTTAAAGTTTGTTATTGATGTCAACATACAAAAATAGTGTAGGTAATAGTAATAGGTACCTATTAGGTACCGAGGGAATGTTAATATGTCTAATTATTGTCTAATTATAATCTTGTCGATGTCTATATGTATAAAAGATTGATTTAATATTTTGTTTCTACATTTTTATGCCCAGCCAAGCACACAGCTAGTGAAATAAAATGAAAATTTAGAAGCTTTTATAATAACTTATTATAATATTGTAACACGCACAAAAAACAGTGCGAAAACAATAGTTTTTAATGTTTTCTACACGCACTATAACACAAGTCAATTAGTCATACATATTACATAGGTCATTCGTATTAATTAAATTAGAAGCAGGTGGGGTCCTGAGTCCTGACACTCCTCTCGTTACAAAAGGACCGTTAGAAATGAAGGTTGTTTTGTGTGTTTGTTCGTCTGTCATCTAGGAATGGATATACAGTTATGAATATAATGTATATTGGAATTATTGGCATTGAAGATTTTTATAAGCACGGTAACTTCATTTAATTTTTTGACATCCCTGCAATACTATTTTGGCAGTTCCGTTCTTTTACTCATATCGAAAACCCAATAATAATGTCTCAATATTATTTAGAAATAGGACTCACGACAAACAACGAAATCTATTAAAAAATAAATTATAAAAAAAGTAAAACAATGAAATGTGAAACGTTCACATTTAACTCACAATTTTCAGGCTTAATTAGGAGCACTAGAAAATTCTGTCTCAGTATAAATGAATTCTTTTAATTTTTCACAAAATTCGCACATTAATAACGGAGCCCTCTTTATTATTCGCTGTGACCCCAACTGACGGTAGGGTGGCCATATTTGAAGGTTAAAAACGTTTTTATATTGAATATTAATTCCTGTGTTGACGGAATTAAAAAAATATGTGTGTTTACATGTAATGGTGATATCTAATAGTAATTATTTGACTTAAAGATTTACACTTATGTTGTAAGTTTTATATGTAATTTTTTATTATATTTTACTAATGTTATACGACTTTTTATATTTAGATTCTAGATAGAATGAAAACCAAACAATTGTCAATCTTGAGGTAGTAATGTGTGTAAACACATGTCGGATATGGTGATCTTTGATTCAATATAACCCTTTTAGTCTATATTGAGTAATTCTATGAAATCACACTTAAGTAACTATATATATGTCGTGGCCATATCGTAGATTTGCTCATTTCATGAAATGATTGATCATTTCACGAAATGGTCGCATTTCATGAAATGGCCAACACAGTTTGATCAGATCGTTAAATCATCAATGTTTCACGATTTTGTCATCCACATTTGGCCAGATCGTATAAAATATAGATAATCCATAAAATATTAAAAAAATTCAGAATATTTTAAGAACTTGTTTATTGTTATTTAAGTAAGAGTCGCGGCAGCGGCCTGCGAATGCCACAAGCGAATGGTTTTTGCAATAGAAAACAGTTAGGTTAGACTTTGTTAAAACAACGCACGAGCCGAGCGAGCAAAGCGAGCGTGCCGCGGCAGCGGCCGGCGAGTGCCAGAAGCGAATCGCTTTTTAAAAAATAAAACAATTATAATAATATAGTAGGATATATAAATATAGTTATGTATAGGATTTTAGACGCATTTTTTCTTCAATATAACATATCCGCATTTTCCATAGTACTCGATCCTCTTCGTCGTTAATTCTTTGCTATGACTTTCTTCATATTGTAATTAAACGAATTATGAAGTTTTTAACTGAGAATAATTAAATTTTCGCCAGCGGCCGCCATCTTATCACATAAACACAGCGCTTGCAGCGCCTCTACCAATAATTAATGTAACTATTTTACGATATGATCAAATAATTTTGATCATTTCATGAAAAGACCGCGCGTTTAGTTGGCCATATCGAGAAATGATTTCTTATTATTGATCTGCTCAAACCACATCATGATGTGGCCAATAGACATTCGACCATTTCATGAAATGCGACCATTTCACGAAATGATCGATCATTTCATGAAATGAGCAAATCTACGATATGGCCACGACATATACATATAATGTTAGTAATACTTAAGTGACTATTTTATAAATAAATCAATGTTCATAAAGAATCAGTTTTCGAAATCGTATACGCATTTTTAAGCTTATCCCTTACAAACTCAACACTAATAAACTGTTTTTATTCCCAAAAGTTCCAAATAAAATAGAAAACATGGTAACACTTGTGTGCATTTAGTCTAGGTAGGGCAATCTAGGTGACTAACTAGCAGAACGTAAACCTATTTAGACCAGTACCTAGCTCCCTCTAGACCTTGTTCATATCAGATATATGATTAACTTATGTTGTATATGTAAATATAGTGGAAAAGTTTATAAATATGTGCGTTTATATATACCTAAAATCTGTTGCTAATTTGGTAGTTTTTAATACATTCCTACGTTTATAAATTAATGTACCTAACTGTCGAAGTTTTCTACTAGATTTAGGTACCTTGAACAAAATAATATAATGTTGTTAAAAAAATAGCTACATATTTAAAATTTTCAAATCGTAAAAATAAATATTATTAGAATATAGATATTTGTTTCCACAATGGAAAACATTGTGCTCAACCTCAGCGTGTAATGAAGAAATTAATTAAAATTTAAAAACATATTACATATTCATGAACAAGATATGAATAACCATTTTGGATTCATTCGACAATGTTAATCCATTTACATAATACGTAATTGCCTTGTCTGAGTGTCAATCACGAATGATCTAAGACCGAGTTGGAATGAAAAAAAGTAAAAACATTAAAAATACTTGCATTTATCGTCGTTGCGGGAATCAACTGGACTACCTTACCACCTATCCATATTGATGGCACTGTTGTGCCTTACATGAAATCTGTTAAGAACTTAGGCTTACATATGGATGAGACTCTGTCATGGTCTGTCCACCTAAAAAATATCAGCAAAAAAATATTTTGGACTGCATCTAGTCTGAGAAGGTTGCGCAACTTTTTACCTATTCCCACCAAGATTATGCTGGCTCAGTCCTTAATGCTGCCCATACTGGATTATGCTGACGTGTGTTTTTCTAACCTCACCCAAGAGCAACTCGATAAAATGGAGCGCTTGCAGAACCTTGCTGTACGTTTTGTTTTTGGGTTGAGGAAGTATGACCATGTTACAGCGTTTCGGTCGCAGTTAAAATGGTTACCCATCCGCCATCGCCGTAATGCCCATGTCCTTTCGCTCCTGTACTCGATACTATTTGATCCCCGTATCCCTTGCTACTTAAAAAATAACTTTGAATTTTTATCTGCTAGGAGTTTGAACCTGCGATCTAATGAGAACCTAATGCTAACTATTCCAATTCACTCTTCCAAATTTTACAACGCCTCTTTCAGTGTAAAAGCTGTGCAACTTTGGAATGCTTTACCCACTAGTATTCGGAAAGCACAAACGCTGGAGTCTTTTAAAAAATTGGTAAAGGATCATTATTTGCAAAGCTGCTAATCTTCACTGTTATTAATTTTTTTTTTCTTTGTTTTGTTTTTGTTTTTATCTGCTTTTATTTTTCTTTTAAATGCACTCACCTTTATAATTGTGTGTGTGTGTGTGTGTGTGTTTTGTTTTTATTATCTCTGCCTCAATTTATGTGTTTTTTTTTTAATTATTGTTATCTTTTTTCCTTTTAACCTATTACGCTAAGATATGTTGTCTTCTTTTTTGTTTCTGTGTACACTATCTTCCCAATTTTGTAATTGTATTAACTTTCTGCTTTTATTTTTTTGGTTGCTTGGAAGAAATTGCTGTTAAGCAATAAAGCCGCCAATTGCTTAGTATAATATCCTGATTTTGTCAAACTTTGTGTGTGCAATAAAGAGTATATAAATAAATAAATAAATAAATAAACAAAAAATTTAACATAATTTTTTCTAAAATATTTTTTTGAAACTACTCTAGGTATGTACAATTTTATGTGTTTTTAACCGACTGTTTATTATCTAAAATATTACTTATACAAATTTATTTATCCGATTCATTGTAAGAGACCTATATAATATGTATCTTAAGGTCTATAGGTATTTAGGGTATATACTTCGATGCCTACCACATAAAGTTTCGCATCATAAATTATAACAATGGTTGTCGTTCTTTATGTTAAATTAGATATAATGAGCAAAAGCGAGCGAGCGAAGCGAATGCTATTATAGCGAATAGCGGTACGGGCTTTCAATGCTTTTCTTTTTCTAATACGCTATTTTAAATCCACAATGGCATACCACTATGCCATAGTGGCCTTGAATATGGAGTGAGGATTGCGAGTTCGATTCCCATTATATAAGATGTGGATGATGCAAAATGTGTTTTTCCGATATGCATTACCTCATTTATTTCATATCCATTGCCTTCAAAGTCAGTATAATATACCTAAAAAGGAAATATCTAATTGCGCCGTTAAGTGTAACATCAAAGTGAAGCAATATTTAATATTAAACTCTACTAGAGACATAACTGTTGTAGGTACAAACCACAAAAATCAAAATTGAAAAATTAAAAACACCAACACACGAGATCAACACAAACATGAAGACACATCTAAAATTATCCACAATTACGTAAACGATATATAAACGCATCTTATTTCATTCCAAAAAAAAAATGGCGATTACATCAATCGATGCGTGGGACAGATTAACATCACGTATTCATAAATAATGAATCATAAAAAGTGCATAAAACTTCAGAAAACTACGTATAACGGTGCATTTATATCAAACGAACATAGAGCTAGAGCAAGAGCATTCTTTCGTGATCTTTAAGTGTAAACGAAAACTCGTATTCATTGTTGTTCAGTATCAGAACATTGCATAGAATATTTTCGAACGCACTAAGAACAACGAAAGAATGCGCGCGAGTGGTCTTCACACACGCGGCCTCCGTTAGGAGGCTGCGTGGGGGATGCTGTTCAGGACGATTCGTCCTCTGCAGCAGGTGTCTGGCGCCGCCCGCTAATACGGGCGGGTTACTGGGAGGACGAATCGCCCTGTTTAGGAATTAGAAAGTTTTGAATTTGGGGCACAGTATAGGAGACTGTGCCCGACTTAGAAACTTTGAACCTTTTCGCATTTTGCGAAGACTCGACCGACCTGTGTTTGGTTTTACGAGCCCGGCCAGAACTTTTTAGGCCGGGGACGGACAGGGAACCCGGGAGCGACACAAAACCGATGGGTGTGGAAGGAGGCGCCAACTGCGCGTGGGAGTGGGCGGTGGAGTGGCTGGGTACGTTGTGTACCGACTGTGTAGGAGTTATACAGGGTGAGGCGACAGACGGCGCGATAGAGTGCGCCGTCGCAGGCGGGGCTTGCGTGGGTGGGGGCGTTGTATGGGATTGCGCTATTTGCGCGTGGGAGTGGATTTGGTAGGAGGGAATAGTAAGGGGCGCACAGAGTGCGTGGGCGGTAGGTGGCGCTGGAGGCGCTAGATTGGATACCGACGCTGTTTCCAACGTCGGCTGGTGGGAGGGCGCTGTAGACGCCTTAGGAGAGGGGGGTGGTAGCAGATCGCGCGGATTTGGACGACGCGACCCGGGAATGGCGCGGTGCGGAGCAATCTCTCGGAGATGGTGATGAGAGGAAGCGTCCGCCCGCGAGAACATATTTTGGGAGAGACGAAGGATAAACTCATCCAGCGTTTCTACACCGAGATCGCTACGTATTAGCTCGTTTCTCACATACCTCGGCGCGCCGACGATAGCGCGTAATGCGAGCGACTGCCGCGCGCGCATTCTGCGGCGCAGGCTTTCGCACACATACACATACCAGGCGGGCGCGGCGTACGTGAGGAGCGGCCGTAGGTAGGTTTTATAAACGCTTACCTTTATACGCAGCGGGAGTTCAGAGTATAACACCGGACGAAGTATGGCGTGGGCGGATTTGCACTTGTTAATTACCTGCTTCACGTGGCTGTTAAAGCGAAGCCGGCAATCAATAGTTACACCTAGGTAAAGGACGGTATCGGACCATGGGATCTGCTCACCAGCCAAAGTGAGTTGGTGGGAGGGAGTCAAACCACCGAACCGAATCACCTGTGTCTTTCGCGCGTTGACAGATATCCGCCAACGCTCGAAATACGCAGGCAACTCATCGAGCCAGCGTTGCGCCTTAACCATCGCATGCGTTGTGTTCAACGATGCGGCGATTAAAGCTACATCGTCGGCATATAGCGCGAGGATTTGATTAGAATTTGGCGCGGGGGAAGGGAAGTCATCTGTGTAGGCGGAGTAAAGCGCGGGCGATAAACAGCTGCCCTGCGGGACACCCGCCTGCACAGAGTGGTTTCGGGAAATGGCGGGGGACACGGAAACGTGAAAGGAGCGGTCCGTGAGGAAGGAGTGCAATATCCTCACGAGCCGCGCGGGGCACTGGGTAGTGGTAAGGATCTTATATATAAGACCCTCGTGCCAGACGCGGTCGAAAGCCTTTTCGATATCTAGAAATATTGCGACCGCTCTCTCATTCCTGTTCAAGGCGGAGCTGACATGGTGCAATACTCTAGATACCTGAAGGGTGGTACTGTGTGCCGAGCGAAAGCCGAATTGCTCAGCGCGCGGCGACACGTACGGACGCAGCATAGGCAGCAGTAGTGACTCGAACACTTTGGAGACTGTGCTCAACAAGGTGATGGGTCGATAACTGCCCGCTAAGGAGGCATTCTTGCCGGGTTTCGGGATCATTATTACGCGACCGGTTTTCCACACTGAAGGGAAATGGCCGGCGCGTAATATACCGTTAAACAGCCGCGACAAAGCCGCGACTGTTTTACGGGGGAGGTGGCGGAGGGATTCGTTCGTCACGCCGTCCTCACCGGGCGCTTTGCGCAACTTTGTACGCGAAATCGCACGGCGGACGGCGGACGGGGAGGTGAAGAATACTTCCTCAGCGGGCGGTATCGGTGATGCTAGAAAACCTGATAGGTGTTCGTTCACCACTGCTGCGTGGGCGGCGCTCGACGGCGTCAGGGGGTTCGGCTGAAAAACTTGTGCCAGATGTTCGGCGAACAAGTCAGCGCGACCCTGAGGGGCGTATATATAATTACCCGCGGAATCGGTGAGTGGGCGCGCGGGGGCGGTCGAAGATTTAAGCCTGCGACAGAGGTTGTGGAGCGAGGGCCAGTCCTCGGCGGCCGAGTCGATCGCACGGTGCCAGCCCTCGATCCTGTTCGCCTCAAGCGCATCGCTAACTTGCTCTCGCAAGCGAGCAAGTTGCCGCTTGAGGGTGGGACAGCGCGAATGCTGCCACTGCCGTCGCAGAGCTCGCTTCCTCTGGATAAGGGCTTTAATGTGAGAAGGAATAGGGGGGAGTATGGACGTGGACGGTTTAAGTGTCGTGGCTTGGACAAGGGCGGACTTGAGTGCATCCTGCAAGTCATTTGCGAATTTCTCTACGTCCTCGGCGCTTGAAACCGCGCGCAAGGGCGTAGAGCGCTCAAGCGTATTCGCAAATAACTCCCAATTTACACAACGGCGGGAGTAGGATGGGGTAAGCACGGAACTGTTTGCGGTGATCTCGACCAATACCGGCAGGTGGTCTGAGCCGAGATCGTCCACAATAACAGTTTGCGTCATCGACTGGCGAATCACATTGTGAATCGTGAAGTCGATGACGTCCGCTTGATGGGAGTCTGTACGAGGATAATGAGTAGGTTCGGAAGGGCCCTCTATAACAATGTCGTTATAATCGATAATGTTATAAAGGGCTTTGCCGTTGCAACAATCGAGGCGGGATAGCCAGTGTGAATGCTTACTGTTCCAGTCACCCGCGGCGATCGTCGGCACGCTCGAGGCGAAAAGACGTTTCACCTCGTTCGTGTCAACTCTCCCCCCGGGCGGCCTGTATACAGCATACATTCGCAACCTGCCCACCGGAAACTCCGCCTCGATGCCGAGCGCGGAAAAGGATTGGGATGTGAAAGCGGGGAGTGGGGTGTGAGGGATGGACTTGCGGATAAGGATCGCAAGTCCGCGGTACTTACGCCCATACGGGGAGCATTCGTCCTGTCTGTACGAGACGTAGCCAGACGCGCTGAGTTTGTCAGCCGCGCCCAAGTGCGTCTCGTTTAGGAGGACGACGTCTACTCGTTGTTCCCGCATGAGGTGGCGCAGTAGTGTCGCTCTCTCCTTGCTGAGCCCGCTCGCGTTCCAGTAAATGAAGCGTGTACTCACTGTTGAACGAGACTCAACAGGCCCTGCATCAGGATGGGTATTGGGTCGGCGCCTTCCTCCAGCGCGTCCATCGTGCTCTGGAGCACCTGGCACGCCGCTCGTATGACCGTCCGCTTGGCTGGGTCGAGGTGTGCCGGTGCTGAGCCGAGCTGTGTCGAGCTGGGTCGAGCTGTGCTGAGTTGCGGTACTCGGGCGGGTTCGGGCAAGTTCGGCTGCGTTCGTTGCGCCGAAGTTACCCGAGCGGAGGTCGGCGGTTGCGCTCGTGTGCGCTCGGGCTGGCGCTGCTGCGCATGCGCCGGCGCCTGCGGAATGTGCGCGGGCGGGCCGGCGGGGAGCACGGAGGCGGTAGCGGTCCGAGGGGGCTGCGTGCGGGAACGTTTCTTACCGCTGCG
>CAJQZM010035703.1:0-13810 GCA_907164665.1 Colias nastes | reverse complement strand
TTAAGATTTTATACCCAACGCCGCTAAAGAAGTTTTCACTTCAAAAACACTCTTTGTTACGTAAAACCTGTCTTGATAAGAAAAAAAACAAAAACAAAAAGCCTATATTACATACGTAGGTATTTGTTATTAAAATAAGCGTTGGCGGAAGCTTTTTTTTTTTTTTGTAGTGGTTAATAACAATTATATTTAATGAGTCGCCTGTGATATAATAAAACGGATATGACATCATAAACAAACAAAACTGTTGATATGAATAATTAATCTTCCTGGTACGAAATATATAAAATATCTACATATTCTAAATACAAAATTACGAAGTTAATATTTACTAATCTGTGCATTTGCAAGCTACACCCCAGTTTATCAATTTTCTCTACAAAGAGGGGTGATTTGAGTGCCTATGCTAACATTACAAGTACTTCAATAAAATATATTTAAAATAATGAAATTAACCGTGCGAAAATCGGGCAGAAAAAGAACAAAGAAAATTCTAAATAGAAAGTAGGAAAATCGCAAAACGTTTATAGGTTTAGAAGTAATTGGAGTTGGTCAAGCCTCATGAGACGTGGACTCCTTGACGAAGCAGACAAGGTCACTCTCTAATGGCAACGATTGGTCGTAAATTTTATTGACTTATTTTATTTGAATTTACTTTATTTTTATTACACCTATACTTGTTGTTTAAGATTTTAATGTAGCGCCACATAGTTTCGCGATTGATTTTAACAAGTTTTCTATGCTTTGTGAAATATGTACCTCGACAATTAGGTTAAATTTTATATCACTATTTTGACTTTTGCCTCAATTTACTGTAACTCAACATTATAATTCAAGGACGATAAAATCATCAGTAGCGATGCGTGACAATGTCCACACATCATGTTGGTACAATTGGTACGATAGTCCCATCCTGCGAGAATAATATATTTGTAGATATTATTTATTATACATATGTATAGGCAATAAGCTTCATTCTCCGTCGACGAGCTAATAAAATTATTTAATTATACTTACGTAATTTTAATATTAATTTGAATTCAGAAGACGTATTGTACACACTTCAGAAAAACGACTACCTATACTCTATAGGAAAATCGTTTTGAATGATATATTATTATCTTTACTTCTCTAATTGAGTAGAATTTAAATGTATTAAAATATATCGTATTTGTAATTTCCTCGTCCTCTTGTCTATTAAATCTTCAATTATTATCCTTAAGTACTATCAACCTATCAATGAAATCGTCTTAATAGACAATATTGAACTTTTCGTTTCTGACGTTTTTATTTTTATTCGGGTATAATTACAAAAATACAGGGTGTCCCAAAAAGTAGTGATGAACGGAATCTGGGAGGTAGAGGACCTAGAGAGCTATCCGAATCACCCCCATGTATGTTATGCGATCTTTCGTATTTTCGGAGTTATATGACATTTTTTTCAATTTTTCATCTATCGCTGAGTACAATGAGATTTTTACTTATGGTGACGTGAATTATTGCGCTAGATGCTTGATTTTTTTGAGTGCTAAGCTGAAAGATAGGCCAATTCAGTATGGTAACATTTACTATCGTTAGATCTTCGAATGGAAGAAAAAAAAGAATTAAATGCCAAGAAAGATTAAATTACCAAGTATGTTCACAACTTCAAGGGCCCATAAAAAAAATAAAATCACATAAAAAAAGTTTTCCATTTGGCTTTTAAAAACTTGCTCTATCTATCAGGTAGCAACCCTAAAAATTTCATTTTATTATTCACAAGGCTTCAATCGAAAAATTGAAATCTAAATGTGGTAAGTGCAAAAATTTTATTAACATAATGATCATTAAAACCAAATTCAAACCAATAAATAGGTGTTTAATTACCAGAAATTTTTAAAATAACCCCGCTGTTGCTCAATGCAAGTGCGACATCACCGAAAAAAAGTTGTCTTTTAAATGTCTGAATACGGGGTAATTTTATCCTTCTTGGCATTTAATTATTTTTTTTTATTTCATTCAAAGATCTAACGATAGTAAATGTTATCATAGTGAATTGGCCTATCTTTCAGCTTAGCACACAAAAAAAATCAAGCATCTTCCGCAATAATTGACGTCACCATGAGTGAAAATATCACCGTACTCGGCGATATGTGAAAAATTGAAAAAAAACGTCATAACTCCGAAACTACGAAAAATCGCATAACATACATGGGGGTGATTCGGATAGCCCTCTAGGTCCTCTACCTTCCAGCTTCCGTTCATCACTACTTTTTGGGACACCCTGTATATAAACGAACGGACTGAGGAAGAGGGGAAAGGGAGGGATATGTATTTTAAATTAACTGCATGTGCCGGTAATGTGATTGTGTTGAGTGACTGACGCGAAACGGCGCGCGCGGCAAACAATAAAAGATTTTACGCGCTTTGCTCTTCCTGTCCACACAATAATATGAGCCATGAGGCCATCTGAATTTATATTATTGTAGAATATAACCCTTTGTCAACTATGTTACATCACTGTTTGCTGCGTTTGTTATTTTCCCATTAGGTTCCTAATGAAAAATATTGATTGGTAGTACTTATTGGATTCCTGTGTCAAGTAGGTAGGTACCTACCTACACAAATAGGTAGTAAGAAGAAATTCAAATTTGTATATTGGTATACCTACTTGCAAAACTGTTTCTAGAATATTATGTTCATTTAAATTATAATAAATTTCGAAGCTGAGCCCAATATATTTAACTATGTATTATAATGTATTAACCATATAAATTCTTTATAGAAGACATTATGCAGAAAATTTAAAGATGCGCCTATGGTACGTATCTAGTATCTAGGTATTTCCAATTATACAATTCATAATCAAATGCGCGTATCATGAAGCGTTAAATACAAAAAACGGTGTGATAGTTGAGAGCTTTATGACAATTTGAATACTTCAAAAAAGCAGAGAAACTATGTAAATCCAAATCGCATTGTTAAGTTGGCCGTGCGTGTATAATCACCGTTTTGCCGTAGTCAATTAAAAATTGACCCACTGTCGGAGCCACGTACAGACAAAACATTTATTGTAAGTATTCTGAACGACTCGATTTTAGTAACAAAAGTCTCTTTGTCGGGACGATAAAAGAGCTCCAATTTAGAACGCGAAAATGGGACCACGGTTCGTAGATTAGTTTTAATTTGGCAATTATTTAATTTAATTGGATTAAATATCTTCAATACTCAGTAAGTATGCCAGAAAATCGACCACATTCATGTGAGTATGTAGAGCAAGCCGAGACATTTCAAGAAACTTTTGTGATTCACAACGAAGCTTTTAAATAAGATAAGTCTGTTAAATAGAGAATAGTTACGGTATATAACAAGTAATTATGTACACATGTCGTAACTTGTAAGTTAAATAGATTAAGTATTTTGAAGTTAATAATATTAGACATACCTTAATAATATTAGGCCTACCTTCTTTATGATGGTAACCGAAAATTATGGAAAGACATAAAATTATAATTATATTATGTCACTTTTGATTTTCTAATAATAAAATAAAATGTAGAAAAATAAGCATTAAATAACAAGATTGCAAAGCTTTTATTCCACCTCCCACATGTCACCTCTCAGCGTGTATATTTTAACACAGTTGACTCAACCAAATTGGATTAATGGCTGTTAATGGTGACTCTTTCACTTCCAGCAGCTTTAAAAGCGTTTTAGTGTGGGTTGGAATAATTTTAACGAAAATAGCAAATTCGAATAAGGTTAAAGAGCCGTTACAAATCGTGCATCGATATAAGATTATGGTCGTTTGACGATTTTAATATCCAAAATGGATGGTATATCGATGAACGTGCACCTACATGGTATTCCAGATTCCTGGTAATCACGGTTTTGACCTGAACGTTTGCGAAGGTCCGGTCGGTGACCTGCACCAGTCAGGACTCCACACCTCGTTAGCCTACTTCCAGTTTATTCTACGTTATTTATGTATATCTAGAATAGTTAACTCACAAATAGAATGAATGCTTAAACATTATGGAAAATGGTCTCAAGACGAAAGTTGTCGAGCTTAGATAATAAATTAAGTTAAGCTATAAATTTGCATGATGTAACTGATTACCTAATCAAATGAACTTAATTATGTGGCATATCTTTTATATAAATAAATTAGTCAAATTCCCAATATATTTAGTAAAACAACTGAAACGAAAACAGCTGCCCATTGAACATCTCTGTTTTTTTGCAGATCTCTGCTATAACTAATTGAGCATATAAAGTGATATAGGTATCTAGTCAAACTTTGAGTAATTTTTATTTACTGGAAACATTCAATATTTTTACCCTAAATAAAACTAAAAATTAATAAAATACTTATATAGTGTATACAATCATACGTATATACTTTATTTATACCTGGGTAGTGTGTACATGTGCGTTCGACCAACAATGTGTGTACATGTATGTCTGTGGTGTGTACCCATCGCCTTATTTCGCTCCATTTCAATAATTAACCTCTGTGAACTCCTCAATTTTCATTTAAACTTTAAATAGCAATCATTCAATTTTCGTTCAATAACTTCTTATTTTTTATTGTATCATTTATTAATGTACAAATGTAGAGTAGGTACGCTTAAAGCTCTCTGAAGGAGATTGGAACATTAATTTTTTTTAAGCCAATATAATTTGTCATCAAAAGCTCCGACAAACAGTGAGACATTTACCGGTTGTGCTTATCACATTAATTATGATCTATAGCGAACCATGTCTAAGATGTAATTATCAGCTAATTAAAACGACGTCTAGTCAAACACGTTAAGTGAAAGCTAAGTTTCACGTGTGACCCAACAACGAATACAAAAAGTAAAGCGACATAAGACATTACAAATCTCTCACCATACACCTTACAAGCAGTAAGTAGTTAGATAAGGAATTGTCTCTACAAAGACGCGGTAGCCGCAGGGCCGACTCGGAAGACCGTTAGCGCATGCATAATGCTAACCGCGAAGTGTTCCATTGACGTAATGACATGCACACTATGGACCCGTCGACCTTACCGTACGATAGTCATTTTATAACAAAAAAATCAAGAAATACACGTAACTGGGTCGCCAGCACAACCATGTCAAGTTTGGTTGTTGTCGATTGTTAAGTACCTTCATACTATGTATGTATATCTACTAATGTAAAGTATGTAACTGCTACTTTATGTCTGCAATTTAATATTTATACTTTTTTTAATAAAGATATTTAAAAGTACCTGCTACTATCATATTCGTTGAATTTCAAATAGGTAATCTTCACTTGACCAAGCTGAAGGATTTGGCTCAGAATTTTTTACATTTATAAATACTGAAAACACGAGGAAAATATCACCTAGTATATTATTTAGATAGGTGCCATAAACATACCACCTGATGAATATATAAATACTATTTACGGGTATTGTCGGACCGCAATCTAACATTATTTAACATAATCCCGAGTATTCCATGTTATGCGAAAGCGTAGCCACCAATCGTATCAATCATACAATTGACCTGCAGTGTATAGATACGTGATAGCTCTCGGTGGGTTAATCTCATGTCTGATGACAGTGAAACCCCCGAGTAAGTAGAACTGGTCACGGGTAACATAATCCATCAGCGTGCAAGTGGGTGAACTGTATCGGATATTAGGCACGACATCAAGCAACGGCTATTCAGATGCTCGTTATCCAATTTTGCATCGATCGTTCCACTCTTCCGATTTTCCGTTGAACTTGTCGTTTGATTTAAAGTAATATATGTATAATGTACGGAACATGTTAGTTTATAATCTGCGTACCTAAATGCAAAGTTAGGAATCTAAGCGGTTTATTATGGCAGTGTTACACGCATACACCTAACTTTTTATAAGCTCTAATTCTCTACTCTACCTAAATATACCTATCAACTTACCTAACTTATTTTCTTGCAAAATAAATAAGTTTATACCTAACTTTTAAACTGCTACAAAAGCTTCTACACACTACAGAACTAACTAAAACATAAAAAAATCATACCTACTGAATCCAACATTTCTCAATGCCTAACAGGTAATTTCTTAATAAAAATACTAGAATAAAGTATAGTGTAAATATCTATCAAAGTAATAATCTTGGAAACAGTAAATATTGCCACACCCTGAACATCTTAACGACATCTTTTGCACCCGTTACGCCTGGAAAATTGTTCACTCTAGCTGTTATATACCTAATTGTTGATGGTAACAACCGGAACAGTAACGCAAAGACATCTCTGTAAATAGAGCTTCTAACTTCGTATAGAATTCACGTAGATATAAATTAATTTATTTAAATTAAGTTACTAAGTAATTATATTATTTTACTTAGACAATTGGTAAAGTATTTTGATAATATTTAAAAGCATTAACGGTTAATTGTATCTAATGTTAATATTTTTCTTTACGTGACTATTATATTTAATAACCAGTTCTGAAGAAATATTTATTTCGACATAATAGTGAAAAATAAGTCATGTAAAGCTGCAGTACAAGTAACGACTATCAATAATAATTAATGAATCAATCATTGAATAAACTGGCACTTTTAAATTGCATGTTAGTCGCGCCTCATTAATTAAAAGTGCGACATGGGTCAATCAATTTTAAAGAGCCTAAAGTACAAATACAATTATTTGGCGAAATTTAAATAATCATGTATTTTTGTATGATGTTACAGGACTTTACATGTCTATAATCTATTATAGTAGATACCTATTATATTAGCTGTGACTATATTATAAGGACGTAAAGATAATTTTCAGTTAAGGACTTTATTTCTTATCTCTTACCACCTGGGTAAATTTTAATTAATTATTAATTAAATCTATAATGAATAACATTTAATCTTAACATAATACATACGTATTTCGTTAATAAAAAACGCTCTATTCTAATTATCTGTGCATAATAAGATGAACAAAAACTATCTATATATACAGAATGTTAACTTTATTACTTTAAAAATAATACATAATATAATAGGAAAATGACCTTACCATCATCCGCAACAATTTCAGCAATAGAAGACACAAAAGAGGCTTGTAAAATTAATCCAAACGTAAATAAAAATAAACGCCAGGCCATGGTAATTACTAGCTATTATATTATGATTAAAAAAATATTTAAAAATTACATTAATGTAAAAAAATTGAAGAGTGAATTTATGTATTACCTAAACAAAGTAAAATTTAAATATTTTTTGTTGCGAATGTAGAGCGTTTTATACAAAAGTGAGCGCGCGCTATAGCTCCACCGCGGCGTCTGATAGACTAACAAGTAACTAGGTAACAAAATAAAGAATACAACCTTCACATGGTAGGACTTTACATGACTGCATGCTTTGTGCAGTTACATGCCGGTGGACGTGCTGAAATTTGTTATACCAAAGTAGGTATACCACATACTATGTAGGTAGGTGTTCTGTTTTAAACTTAGAAGATTAAAATTACACATTCCGTTACAAAATTCTCGTTAACATTCGATATTCGATGCTCTTATTCAATTATTGTATCTAGAAATATTGAAAACTGAATTACAATAATTAAAAATAAAAATACATTTCAATAGAAGATTATGTCTAATGTATTAAACATTTTTTAAACTTTTCATTCGATACACTAATTCTGTATTTTTCTACACGAATCGAAACAGTTATTCAACAAAAAAAATCCTGGATAAAATAAAATTAAGTAATGGAGTCTGAACTGAATATGGATAAAACACGGAATAAAAATAGAATTATCAACTATATTTTACACGATTTATATGTTTATAAATCGTGTAAAAATTATTATGATGAACTGATAAATTTTCCGACTACATATTCTTTATTTTCACGATGAGCTTGGACGTCTTCCGGGAATCGGGAAGAAAATACGCATGAATGTGGGTCAAACGTGTCAAACATACTACTTATAGTGAACTGGTTCAATATAAGATAAATATTATTTGTAAAATTCTGTTGTAGATGATCGATACAAGTATGAAAGATTAATAAAAATATAAAATGCTATTTATTCACAATAACAATAATTAACAACAACAAATAATTAATGGTTCATAGATATCGCGCATGCGTTAGTTAGCAGCGCGCGCATTTCTGAAAGCCTCAAGCCGGATTGCAAACACTAAACAGTCAGCACCCAAAGCTTAACCAATCCTTTGTTTTGAAACATATGGTTAGGAAAAGAAATAGAATTATAACTCAAACAATGTAAATAGTGTTACAATGGGCAATCAATTTAAAAACGTGGCTATCATTGCCTGCTTAAAATCTTTTCTTTTTATTTTTAATTTAATATTTTGGGTAAGTATTAATTCTATTTAAGTATAAAAATGTTATTAATTTTTTTCAGTCATTTTAACATAATTTTGTCAACCGTTAAGTCTCTAAAAAGTTCTCATTCGCAGCTTACGGGCTTACTTATACTGGTCGTGGGTCTTTGGGCGGAGTTTGACCTGTATAAGTATATGGAATTATCGCCAGATTTCTCTGGAACGGCTCCACATGTGATAATCGGAATCTCTGGCCTCATAGTCATCATCAGCTCTGTGGCGTTCTCCTGCATTATTAAAGGCCAGCCTGTCTTACTGTACATTGTAAGATTTGACTTATTCTATAGTTAGAGTTTATGCAAATAAGCTCAAAGCACCTAATTTATTTTACAGTACGGTGGTTTCTTAGTTTGTATCTTCATGATGGAACTCGGCGTTTGTGCGTCGGTAGTGTGCTATAAAGGTACATTTTCGAAGGGTTTGCACGATGGCCTAACACAGTCAGTGAAAAATTATGATAGAGAAAAGGCTAATTTCGACTTTGCCCAAACTACGGTAAGTTTACCCAAATGCTTTTTTTCAATTTTTTTTTATTAATTGTTTTTTGTATTTTAACCATATTTCTCAAATAAACGTATAAATAATTTCTTATAACAATACAACTACGGTAAATAGATTCATAATATTCAAATCTACCAATTTGGTGATGGATATTTTATATTGCCTGCATTACGTTACGACCATAGGTTACGACTGAGTACATCAGCTATTTAAAACAGCTGGCAGTTCTCTTAACACAATCGAGTTATTAAGTAATCTGTAATCATACGTTGCGATATATATTTTCAATACAAAACAATCGCGAAAGTGCGATACGTTATGTCTCGCTATTTGTTTTCACTGAATAGAAAACGTAGTGTAAGTTGTAACGACTTAATGATACCTAGTACTCGTACTATCTAAATTCTTATCATTTATTATGCGGATATTTTTTTTAATTATCTATTGTTACAAGCTTTTATTTATAAATACATACCTACTTAAAACCGTTGAAATATTTATTTCTTCTGTTACGGATTCGTTATCAAAATTAGATAATAATTTATGCTATAATTCACATATTATGTACTAAAAATATCTCGACTTCTATTATAGTAAGGTACGATTTTTAATATTAAAGGTAAGAACTAAGAAAGCTATACCTATAATAATGGTAGCTTCTAGAATTGCCTGGAAGAGATTTCTTTTGAGCTAATAGGGCCGCATTTTTGTAGGTACATAATTTGTGCCTCTATGTTATTTTCTACTAGCAGTCCGCCCCGGCTTCGCCCGTGGTACATATTTACGTTTTCTCTATAAGAACCATCCTCGTACTTCAAGGAATATAATAAAAAAAAGAATTATCAAAATCGGTTCAGCCGTTCACACGTGACGCCGATTTACATGATTCTTTTTTTATTGAATAGGTAATAATGTTAACTTTTTTTAATTAGGGATGAGTGAGAGTGTTGTAAACGTAAGAGTAGACAAATATAATCAGAAAGCTCCGAATTGCTAAGCTATTGAAGTTTCACGTGTTATTGTGAGTCAATTTTAAAAGATAAACATAATATGCTGTCTAGGAATTTATTTTTATATAATAATAATAATTTAAGAACATTTGTGTCGTACATGATTTCTATGTAGCTTTAACCATTAAGGCAGCACACCCGACGGAAGCTTAAAAAATGGAGTAACTTCTCCCGTTTTCCCAATATTTCCCTTCACTGCTCTGCTCATATTGATCGTAGCGTAATAAAAAGTATACTATAACCTGCCCAGGAGTATGAAGAATAATTGTGCCAAATTTCGTTAAAATCCGTCGTGTAGTTTTTGTTTCTATAACGAATATACAGACAGACAGACAGACAGACAGACAGACAGACAGACAGACAGACAAAAATTTTACTAATTGCATTTTTGGCATCAGTAGCGATCCCTTATCACCCCTCCATAGTTTTTTTTTAAATATATTTCATGTACAGAATTGGCCTCTCTACAGATTTATTATAAGTATAGATAGATAGATAAAAGATTATAATTTACTTATTTCCTGTTCCGGTGTATTTAAACAATAAATACTTACTTTAATGTAAATAAATAAATGGTACCGATACTTTTTTTCCCTTTTTAATCATTCTCCAAGGAATTTAAATGTGATAGGGACATAACTATATTTTGTGTTTATTTTTAATCCATAAAAAATTATTTGTTCATACTGAAAGTTCTGTTTTCATAATTTTTCTAGTTACACTGTTGCGGGGTATCCAACTACACGGACTGGATGGTGATGTCGCCGCAGCGCGTGATCCCGACGTCTTGTTGCCTCGACACGAGTCACTGTGTTACCGCCAATTACAACGACGTCTACCAAACGGTATTGTTTATGTTGTAGACAAATTAAACAATTCGCCATTTTGTAAACGGTCTCGTTTGTAGTTTAGAAACTTATTCATCAATTACGATAGCTACCTACCTAATCTTTATATTATAAGATTAATACTTTTAGTCCGTTTTCTTATGGGAAAAGGTATACATTTTTGAGTAAAGCAATGCCATTTGGTACGAATGTTGTACTCGTCCACCTAAGCCCAAATCGCCTGGTAGCCAGTGTCTACTCCCCGGCAGAAGGGAGGGAGGGGGGGTTATAGAACAGAGCGCCCGGCGCTCGGAAAAAAAATTCTGGCGGATTCATTTGGCCCTTTGAGTCGAGTTTGGTGTCGTTATCAGGTAACTAGATGATGCCCGATTCATTCCCCATACCAGTTTTTTAGGGTTCCGTAGCAAAATATGTCACAATCTTTAAAATAATAAACTTTTGGCAGTGGCAAAATCCAAACAAACCAGTATATTTTTATATTTTTGTATCAAACTTGGTTTATAAAAAAATACTGTCTGAAAGGCCATTTTATGCAGATTATAAAAACATTAACATGTAACATATATCTTACCATTTTCAATGTGAAATAAATTATAGAAAGTACAGGAACGTTCGTCAGCGCAGCGTAGGGGACGGCTAATAGACCCGAAAAATAAGCAATAACATAAAACAAAAACCAGTCAAGTGCGAGTCTGACTCGCCCATCGAGTGTTTCGTACTTATTTGTCCTATACCATGTTATCTTGTCTGGTAGGACCTGGTTAACTGATACACACACACTTTCGTCTTTATAATATTAGTGTGATTTTTAATCATCTTTAAATTATAAATGAAGTCAGGTAACATTGTTAAAAATAAAGATATATAATAATAGAACGTTTTTGTATTAATAATAATGACAACCACCTCCACAATTACATAATTCGGGACATTTGAGCTGGCGTATAAAACACTTCAATCTGGAATTGCAAGATTTCACGCACCGACATCTTGTCAATTCAAAGCTTCTCTTTTCTTTTTATTTCAGATGGGCAAGGAATATTTTGATTTTTTTAGGTCCCTAAATATATACAGCCTGTAAAACTGCCCTTAAGGTGTGTTGTTTAAGGGCAGCTTCTGTGGGAGGCAAATTTTCGATTTGCCTGTCCGTTTTTGTTAAAAATTTGTTTGCGACCCTCATTTACTGTCACAGCGGGGTACAATGTGAAAAACAAACATGTACTTATAATAATTATAAAAAAATATAAGTTCTGGATAAGAGTATCCTTAAAATATCGTGACCGTCCTTACCTATCATGCATTGTAATCACAAACTTTTCAATTTCACTGTCTGCATATTTGCCACTGTAAAGTGCTTCAAATCCTCGTGTGACATTCGGATATGCCTTCCATACCTCAAATGCATGTGTACCCATAGTTCTTTTAGACCTTCTAGCTTTGGAACACACGATATAGTAGTAGTAGCCAAAATAATGTTAAGAACAGTCGACAGATATGGCTAGTACAGAATATCATGTATTTATTTTTATTTTGGGCTTAGGTGGACGAGTACAACATTCGTACCAAATGGCATTGCTTTACTCAAAAATGTATACCTTTCCATACAAGCATGCCCATAAGAAAACGGACTATTTGACTTCCCGAATCTTCAAACCGGCTGAACTAATTTTGACTGGACTTTCACAGATTGAAAATCAATATCATAACTACCTAATTTATTTTGGAAAAAATATATACCTACATAATATATTTATACATTGAAAATATATGTGCATCAATTTATTTGAAACATTTAAACGCAAACAATACATACGTGTACTAGGTACATACTAAAGTGGTACTAAATGATTGTTTTTTTTTTCAGGGTTGCTACGAAGTCATAAGCGATTACCTAAGAAGGAACATGAACATATTGATAGGCATTGCTATCGGAACGTCCGTTTTGCCCCTCGTTGGTGCTATACTGTCCTGTTCTTTGGCAAGCTATCTAAAGAAATCGAAATATGATATCATCAATTAGCGGTCTCTGGCTCGAATCGGACACGATCTCTATTTCTTATTTCTTCTTGACTGAATGTTTATCTTCTTTAAATATTTTACTCTAATCTTTATCGTCTTTAAAGTTTTATCTTTTAAATGTGTATTATAATCACAATTATTGTATCTTAAAAATAATGTATAAAATGTTATATATTTTGGATGTTTAAATAAATTATTGAGCAACAATTATGTTTTAATTATCGCCGTCTTGTAGTTTATATTATGTAGTACGTAGTTAGTATGAAGGGCTTATTTAAAAAAAATGTTGAATTTATTTATTTCTTTTTACCACAAAAATTGATAAATGGATTTGTCTGAAACTAAGGTCTTACAATATAATGATTTCTCTTTTCAAATTCACAGAACACATTATTAAAATTATAATAAAAAACTGGGAAAAACAAAGGTTACAAATTTGAAATTTTGTTAAAAATTAACACATTTATTTCAGTTCTTTATAAAACATTGTCAACGAATCACTTAGGTTAAAACAAAATGGAATTATTAAGGCATGATCATTATTAGTCACTATCAGAGCTATTTTTGTCTTCCTTGGGCTCAACGGGTACCTCTTGTTTATAATGTCTATATTCAGGCTTCAATTCCCACATATTTTTGTGTGGATTTTTCAAGTTGTAATTGCACACTTCTTTTAAGATCTCTTTCAAATAAACAATGGGCTGTCTAGTTATCTGAAATAAAAATGATGATTATAGAAACTTCAATGATCATACAAACCACTGTTGAGTCATTAATAATATCAGGTCATGATAAGCAGTTCATAGTATAAATTATAATATTAAACACCTTTTGTAAGTCCTTTATATTATAATACTGATGCTTTTCAAAAGCAGCAAATAGTACATTAAGAACAGCTTCTTTGTCGTCACGAGCCTTCTTGCCTTCTGCTTTCTTCCTCTCTTGGTATTCAATCTGAAAAGAAATAAAAAATTTAATTCATTTGTTGGAAACTCTATACAATATGAAGTCAAATTAATTTAATTGTTCACATCATTTAATTTGAAAAAAAAACAGAGCTCTTTCTTAGAAAATTTC
>CAJQZM010035701.1:0-18464 GCA_907164665.1 Colias nastes | reverse complement strand
ACATAATTATTGGTCATAGACTCGAAGCGATCCATATTTTCATTGCTATTAGTAACTATCATAATATTAACAACAATGCCATGCCAACTGCATTGTTGTTTGCAGTTGATGCAGAATTGATTTGTGGTCCTTTATTATTATTGTATTGATTAGGAAAAATCGTTGCGGAAGTATAATTATATAATGAATCGTAAAAATCTATCCATTGAAGTGAGTAGAATATCCAGTAGTTTAAATTAGTTGTGACTCTACTTGGATCGAAGTAGTAAAAGTTTCAATAATTATTCGTAGCATGCATTTATAAAATGATTTTGTTATCTGTAAAAAAATGCAAATGTTTGTAAACGTTGAGCTAAATTTGCATTAAAATTATAGTTAGGTTTATAATAATTAAACTGATATGGCGAGCTGCCATATTATTGCCGCAAAAATTCTATCAACATTTATATGACAACTATAATAGATTGAAAATTAAATAATATAACGTATTGTAATTATTAATATTCACTTTAAATTACTAATGACGCCACATGTTATTTGTACCTACTTTCATTATACTAAACCTCTAATTTAAATAGAGCACATAAAACGTAATTTGTTATTTAAATACTGGAACAATATTTACATAGAAAAGGTCGACAGTTATGTTCCTATAAATAACCACGTGATAAATTATAAAATATTTATCTAATATAGTGTATAGTGTAAGTAGACATTTTATAAAACAAAGTCCACCACCGTGTCTGTCTATCTGTTAGTGATAAACACAAAAACTTCTACACCGATTTTCTTTCTGTTTTATTTTATGGATAGCGTCGCATTATCGCATTATCCAGCTATGTTTAATTATGGTATTATAAGAATTTGCCAGTCAGTTCAATTCACGGCGTAAATTGACTGGGAATAAGAGGTCATAATACGGCCCCTGGCCTACTAACCATAGCGTAACTCAGACGCAGAGACCAAAAAATACAGATTAAATTCTCCAAAACTGTCACTCGTCATCATTCCCCAATCTTACTCATCATAACCTAAAACAAAGAACATCTTGATAAAGTCTAGATTGCTTTTTATCTTAATCCCACGAAATTGAACCGAGTTCAGAGTTAATCCCTAATCAAGCTGGAACGTAAGTTGCAGGCTGACCTATTTAACTTGGTCCATTAGTGCGAAGACTAAATTAAAATCCATTTGGCCACATGTTTATGATGTATTGACGTTGGAGCGGCGTATATTGTTGAGTTTCCTGATTGCTTTCTGTGTGTTTTAAATGTTGCTATTATTATAAAACCGAGAGTTTGTAAAGATTAGGATTGCCATGTTTATTAAACTATTTTTTTTATTTTAAACAGTCTGTACTGTTTGATCGGATATGTAATGGTTGAAATTTTGGCATAGAGATATGTCGTATGTATTACCTATAGTCTGGCTTATTTCAAAGGCTACCTTCTTTTTGTGAGGATATAATATATTGATTGTCCTAATATTTTTTTGTTAGTATTTCACATACAAATTCTAACAAAGAACAAAATTAAGCACAGAGATAGATCAATCAAAAATCTCAATGGCGAATTTTTGCATTCTAAGCAAGAGAACCATTGGCTTCAGCTCTAAGACACAGAGGTCCAACTTTTGCCTAGAGAAATAAAATGTTATACGTATAAAGTAATTTATTTCTACTTATGTGCGGGGTTTCTATCAAGCGACAGTTCCGCTCATTTGCCTTCCTGTCGTGAACGTTACCTACGCTAATGTGAGCTAGTATTCATATTTTTCCTCTGCACCTCCTTCTCGCTTCGCAAGAGTTTTATTTAAAAAATAAAATAGATTTGAATTTTTGCAACATAAGTTAAATTTTGGACTGCTTCCTTGGTACAGTGGTTAACGCGAGGGTCAATAAAAACAAAGAGGGAAGAATAAAAAAAAAATTAAGTAGGTACCTTGAAAATATTGATCTTTTAAACATAGTCTCACTAGGACAAAAAATATATGTGTTTATTTGTACCTTCATTGCTTTTTCAAAAGTGACATTAAAATTTCATCCATTTCCCATCACCATCCCTTAAAATCTCCATTTCCATGCATAATACATAAATTATGAAATATTAATCAACTATGAAACTCCGCAGATTCACTTCCTTCCAAAGAACAACATTAAATATCTAGACACGCGGCAGCGTGTCAAGCCGAGTTCAAGCGAAGAGAACTGGCGAGCAGCAGCCGTGTGTATATTTACACGAACCATTTCGAGCCACTTTTCACCCCCTTATAACTCGAAAACTATTTAAGTTAAATAAACCAAATTTGGTACATATCAAGAGGACCTCAAGATAAACAAGAAACTTAAATTTCATAAATACAGATTAAACAGTTGCGTAGATATTAATATCCAAAAATCGCAATTTTTAAGACTGACTGACTTATAGATATATACAAAACCTAACCCACTTCCAGATGACCTAGAAAGTTCAAATTTTGTAATCAACTAGGTAATAGTGAGTGTACAAAGGAAAAAATCAGAAAATACTGAATTTAACTGTATTTAATTTTTTTTTCAATGACATTAATTTTGTTTGTATGGAAAATTGGAAAAGTTTATAAAAATAGAAAATATTATATTCACCTTACTAGTCTTAAAAAATAGATCAAAACTAATCAGTGGCTAGTCTAATTCTAAATAGAACCTCACAAAATATAAACAGTAGGTATGTAAAACTAGCCTCATCAAATTATGGGGTTCAATAGGTCATTAGTTGTTTGCTTTGTGAAAATAATTATATTATTCAAATTAAAAAAGTTATATTTTGGAATAAACATTGTTCTCTCAGGGAAAATAAAACAATTGAGTTTTCAGTCAACCTAAGAACTTAATACATCTTTGTAAATAAACTGGACTGTCTGCAGAACTTGGCACACATTTAGATCTCATTTCTTTTTTTGGCAAATTAAGTCAACGATTGAACTCGGCTCCAATTTTTACATTTATGTTTTTGGTGGGATTTAATTATTACACGAGCAACGGAGTAAGCGTCAGCCGTCAAGTAAAACTGAAGGAAAGCATAAGTTTAAAACCATGCTCATATGTTGGAAACTTAATTCATTTAACTAATGGAGCGAGCCTGGAAACGATGTAATATTATAAAATATAAAGCTTTAGAAGTTACTGTATAGCCTTGAATAAAGTATGCACAGATTAAAGCAACATTTATTACAGACTAGCTTTCCGTCCGCGGCTTCGCTCGCTTTGTCTTAAACCTAATAAAATATATACTAAAACCTTCCTTGAGAATCACTCTAACTATTAAAAAAAACCGCATCAAAATCCGTTTCGTAGTTTTAAAGATTTAAGCGTACAAAGGGATATAGAGACAGAGAAAGCGCCTTTGTTTTATACTATGTAGTGAAACGACATAGGTAACAGATAAAATAAAATACAAGATAAAGCGTCTGTCTTTATAGTATAGTATAGTCTAATTCTTAGTTTATAAAAACCTCCAATAGGTACGCAAAATTGCAGTCATAATATTATAAAGAAGATGTACTGGTACAAGTTAATACTTTGTTAAAGATAATTTCAATAAATTTAACCGTATCTTTGGTAGCACGAGTATTATAAAATATGTATTATATTTTTGCAAATTTCTTTATAAGAATCGGTTAGTTTGTAAAAGCAACTCTCAAACCTTGTAGCCAATAATTCAGAGAAACATTCTTTTTATCAAATCACTTATCAAAATAAAATTCGAATCATAATAATAACACATGAATAACACATTACAAGCAGTCTTGGTTATTTTAAAACATCGAAATTTCTAGAACACCGAGTTCCATTTTTAAAACGCTGACACACATTTCAATATCAGAAACAAATTGGAATCGATAAAAGTTGACTAGACATTGTAAAACAATACACAGTAAAGTTATATGGCGACCGAATTTCATATTTCGGCCGCTCGTAAAACGTTTTACTTACCGCATGACACGTACCTACTACCCTATAGCTTGAAGTATTCTGCAAGTTATAAGCTGACTGGGTTAGTTATTAGGCAAATATTACAATCTGTATCTTAGTAATTATAGTAAATTGTTGTTTTCGTCAAATATGTATCTCAATACGTATTAGCCAAATACGTTATACTTTTGATAGTAGGAAAGAGGATTGTCTTTGCCCTCTGTCTGATTTATGGCACAATTGTTATGTTATTTTATGGTTTGATAAAATGCCGAGTGTGTAATGTTGCATATTCAAAATATTCTACGAGTTTTTCTTAGAATACCTCATGGACGTATAAAAAAAGACGGACGCCGTTTTACGAACAAACAACGTGAAGCCACCGTAGTAAGCTAGCGATTGTGTAAAGACAATGAACACGCACACATTCTCACCATAGTAAGCTAGTCGGCCGCCATTACCGTCATGAACTACCGACTGATTAACATCGTCACTGTTTCACAAAAAATATTTAAAATGCCGTCTTGCGTGGTTAAATGGTGACGCAACAGTACAATTTTAAATAACAAAACACAGGGGATTACATTCCACAGGAAAGCAAGTTATTTCTTTTATGTTTTAATGACAAAATTATTACGACAAAATTTAAAGAAAAAAATACAGCCGCCATTGTCATCAGGACAGCTGTTACCATAGTGTTGCCATTATTTCAAAATTTCATTCTCCCAAAAGTCGGGGAGTTTATGTAAAGTTAATTAATTTTAAAATTAAGATAAAATAATTTCATACAAAATGTAATAATGTACATGACGTATACTATGCTAACCCCTTATAACAACCATATTTAAAAAAAATTTCACAGCCAATTAATACTGTCTACGACATCTGTTATAAGTCTAAGGTTATAAGACAGTTAATTTGAAAATTTCAAGTGTATGTATACTGAAATCGTATGAAGCATGTTTCCTATTTGTTTGGTTATAAACTGACATTTTATTTATTTTATTTTAATAATAATTAAGGAGACATTACCTCTCCTCCCCCAATTTTGGTTGAACAAGTTTTCATACATTTTCCTTTGGTTTCGCGTCCAGTGGTTGATTCGTCAAAGCTAAATAGTAATTGTATTTATGCATAGGTTCTAATAGTTTGAGTACACATAAAAAGTATAACAAATTGAAAAATAAAAATACTAAAGTGTGGGGTAATTTTATTGCATCTGGCAATCAACCTGGCACACACACATGGATGTGTCGCCGCCATTATTAGGCTTCACTCAATGTTTAGGCGATACTCCGTCCGTCTTTTTTTATACGTCCATGGAATACCTATTAATATTTATTTCATTGAAAATTAAAATTTTGCAAATTACATTTGATATTACACAATAACATTCCATTTTTAAAACTAGTAAGTTACACCTTAATTGATCAAAACATTTTTTTTTTTATTATAAATAACCATTTTAAAAACAAGATCGACGCCAGGTGATATTTATTAACATTCCATATTTTGCACCACAACCCATGTTTTTGTAAGGCTAAGCAAATTTTATCCGGGCCAGCATCTGCTATCCGCTTCGCATCTCTTTTTATGCCTCCTTGTATGGATTCCGATACGGAAGGAAATTGCAAATATCATATTCCCTTAGTTTTACGGCCTTTTTGTAGACTCTTATAAGTTTATCCTGGCCCTTTGTCTGCTCTGACGTAAAAAAAATAAAAAAACCAGCCAAGGTTGCCACTGGAAAAAAAACACAATCGTAGGTAACAACCAAAAAAAAAACATATTTAAATATTACAACGTTTCATCGTTCTAATAATAATCAGCAAATTATTCACAGAATATTGAAATTTCCCTGAAAGCATTTTTAATAATTCAAATATTATATAACCTCTTTATCGTTTATCAATTTGCTGGCACCAATACAATTTGAATTAAGAACGTAGTTTCGTCATTAATGCTAGAACGCGTTCGATATTCAAATTAGGCGCGCGAATTGAATAAAAATTTGTGTCGTGCCAACAGCTCATCAGATGGGAATTTTTAGTGAAAATATAAATAAAAGTTTGAGAAAATCAGCTGTAATTTTGGATATATTGTGATTTAAAAGCACGATGTGGTGAGCAAACATTTCAATAGGTATGTAATTACTAAATAACATCAATTACCATAATATCATGTAATGCGTAGTCTTTTGTCTCCCTAATTTTGTTTATAAATAACTATTTTATTATTATTATATCTGTATTAGCTCAGCATTGGAATTATTGAATGAATAGGTATATTTTAGTTTTATAATAATTTTAAACGACATGTCCTATGAAAGTTATTAGGTAGCCGTATTTTACAACTAAGTATTAGCTATTGTTTAATAATTTTCTTAGGACTAGTAAGTTTGCCAAAGTACCCAGGTATATAGTTGAAGTATGTAGGCTTGTACTACATACCATTCTACATTATGACGGTTTACATGAATAGAAGCATTCTCTGTACTCATATTATTCAGAAGCATTTTCTAAATTAAGCGCGGGAATGAACTAAATGAACGATGCATTCATATTATAAGCATTTCCAAAATTACGTTCTAATTTAATTGAGGATCGGAAAGGTGGAAAAGCGCTTCTCCTTTTTTTTTTTTTTATAGTGGGGAAATCTTCCAAAGATACCCACGGCCCCCGGGGAAGGAGCCGTGGGTTATGTCGGATTCTTACCGACTAAAACCCCACTGTGTTCCGTCGAGCCGCTTTAATGATGGGGCCGCGGGTATTTGTTAGAATTCTTCCGCGACCCCCTCGGCGGCAGCCCATCTCCAGGCCAGGCGCAAGCCAAGAACAGGAAAGGTGGTTTGCCTGCTCTTCCCTCCCGTTGGCGGCATGAGCGGAACACGTCTCAAGTCGCCTCACCGCACCGGACGATGGATTACATTCCCCGTTCCACCGCCCGGCGCCCTTCGTCAAGGAGGCACGTTGCGACCGTGTAAAGGAAAAGCGCTTCTCCTGCGTCCTGGTTAGTTGTTACTTTTTGGAAATTATTTTGTTTTGGGTGTTGAATGTTTTTAAGTAATAGAGCGTTGATTATAATATAATTTTAGTTTTCTTCGTACTCTCGAAGTAATTCTTTCTTCTAAGTAGTAGTGCAAAAAGTGTTTTATAAACCGAATGATACTATACATACTTTATAGACAAACATCATGATTATGATGTGAAAAATTTTGATCCATAATTTTGATTTATGAACTACAGAAAATATCCAGATTAGTAGTAAAAGACGTGTGGCACTCGGGGACTGCCGCGGTAAAGCTATTGCATAGCGTGCCTTCAAGCCACACCTCCGTGCCCGTCGGAGTGGGGAGCGTGAGGTTTTTTTCGTTACGGAATTTCTGGATTCGGTCCCCGCGCTCAAGGCCCGCGATAGAAGCTATGCAATAGCTTAAAAATGCCTCTTGTAAGCTAGGTATATCAATGATTATCCGGATTATAAATGTAAGTAGGTCATAACTTTTCGTGAACGAAATAGTCATGAACATTTTCTCAAAATGAATAATTTACATCGCAAAAGAAATCGAAATTAGAGTCACTCAATTCATTACGTACGAAGAAAATATTTAACAGCATATTCCAGCTTTTGCAGGGAATTTTTAATATCAAAAGTGCGCACAAAACATCCGTTCAAAATCAGGCCATCACAATAAATCTACCTGTACCTACCGTGCATAATATTTTTATATATGTGCCTGCATTCGCCCTAAACTTTTTGACAGTTTGAAAATTTACGGCACGATTTTTACGGCAACTTATATTATCGAAGTTGAGAATTTGATGCTAATAAAGGAGTTTATTTGAGCATGTTTTGATTTACGGCGTGATAATGTGTCGATCATGAACTTTTTGCTTAATGTATTGTCACTTTATCAGTAGGTATATGAGGTAATAATTTTGCACGCCTCATAAGCGAAGCGTTGAGGTGGGTACTACCGTCACTTCGCGCAAAACATCTGATTTTTCAAACTTAAAATGTCTTTATGTATCATACATTGCACTTGTAAGATAATACATACACACACATATTAAGAAAAAACACTATTTTTAACATTCATGATATTTTTGATGTCATTTTTGTTATTTAAACTAGTTAAAAAACAGTTTAAAAAAGTTCTGTCTTGGACGTCCGTGTGTCTGTATGTGCGGAGGATTTTCTTGTTAACACGATAGCGACCGAAATACTTTACTAATCGAGTCTTTTTTTTTTCTCTTACGCTTGAGTATGCTCAGGAATAGAACTCTTTCATTTTTCAGGGTCTGATTCGATGTGGTTTAATTGTTATTAAATAAACAAAAAAAAATATCGACTGAGATTATGAGGCGTGCCCTTTTGGATTTTCCAAACTTTTTATCTCTATTTATTTATACAATTTGCTATGAATATGTGTAATTCAAAGTACGTACATTAGTTTCTTGAACAGCTGTAGGTTAGGCAATAGAGCTAATGCTTTTGTACAATTAATATTGTATAGAAATCGGTTGATAATTTTAATGATTACCTACACCTACATGTGGATAATGTACCTACCAAAATACTAAACAACGTTAACAATGACAAATTTACAAAATAATATTTGCGAACAAAATCTCTAGACTTGGCGCATATTAAAAGTTTAAATTGCACATAAAATATATAAACTAGGTTTGACTTTAAAAGAGCCCACTAAAACCTCAAACGTTTTGGGACAAAAAACTAAAGTTCAACACAAAAATGTAAGTAAAATTAAGCCAAACAAGTAGAATTAAAACCGAAAACGGCAGCAAAAGTTCGCAACAAAGGCTAATTCGGCTTAAAAGTTAAATAAAATGGGATACCAGAGACAGTTGGAGGGAAATTGTTTTTGCTGTTACATAAAGTTTGTTTATCGTATCTGCATGTTCACACTTCATTAGTTAGCCTAGCAATATAATAATAATAAATATTTTAATAAATATTTCAGGACAATTTTCACACACGGCACGATCTGATCCCATACTAAGCTTTCGCTTGTATTATGCGAACCAGATGGCTGATAAACATACATATATATATATATATATATAATTTTAAATACATACTTATATAGATAATTAAAACCCAGACACAGAGCAAACATCTATGTTCATCATACAAATATTTGCCCCGGGTGGGAATCGAACCCATGATCTCTGGCTTGGAAGGCAGCGCCACTACCAACCAAGCCAACCGGTCAGTCATAATTATTATAAGAGTTGTGTTTTTCTTGACATAAATAAGAATGTTTCCTCATAGGAGGCCCGTGCCCCATCAGACGTTTATGGGCGAACTGATAATGATGAATTAAAAATGTCTTCAAATTAATGTCGTTTGAACGTAAGTGTGAACATAAGTATTATCTCAAAGTACAATAATTGAATGCTTTTACTAGTCTAGCTCTAAAAATGAAAGAAATATCTAGCGCTCATATCACGATTTATATATATGTTGTTTTCTAGAAGAAAGAAAGAAAGATGGAACTTAATTCCGGAATTTACATTTTAAAACAAGCGAAAAATCTATCCTTTTCCAAAGTATAATATAGGTACTAATGATTTTGATATTATATGAAGAAAATTGATGTTCATCGGTTGATTGACATTACTAGATTTTTCATCATGTAGAACTCCATAATATTACGTCATGATAACATCATTAATATTATCTACTTATTAATTCTTTCAACAATTTTACGTCGCTACTTTTGGACAGACTGTTCAATCATGATAATAGTATATTAAATATAGGTAGTGGTTAAACAGTAAGAAAATGTATATTTGGACGGTATTCAATTATGTAAAATGTACATAAAATGAACCATCTATACTAATATTATAAAGCTGAAGAGTTTGTTTGTTTGAACGCGCTAATCTCGGAAACTACTGGTCCGATTTGAAAATAAGTGCATTTTATTACGACATGAAAATAACAATTTCATTTTATTATTAGATACTTTCGTTAAAGAACAACAACTAAGTAAAAAAGTACTTTTTTTCGTCTCCTATACCTATATATTAGACAATACTTATTTATTTTCCATACAACTTTTTATTAATCCCATACAACATTGCAGTGCCAGAGACGAATTTCCGTCTCATACAAAACAAGACTGACGATGACACCGTGAATGTCATCTGCGCGGCGGACGGTGCGTTCCCCGCGCCGAACCTCACGCTCGCGACGCCTGAGAGGTAAGTTGTTTTTTCTGCAAAAAATAAGTAATAACACAGACTAATAATAATATACTACGTATACAAGTAATAAGGATATTAGGTGCAGTGTTAATTTTAAGTTTTTTTTTTAAGGTTTAATGAAAATATTGCTTTCATGTGAATCTCATAAAATAAAGGATACAGCTTCATATTATGAATATTTCTCTTTTTTTGATTTTTAAATAAATAGGATAGATATCTATGAAATTCAAAGTATCTAATTGAATAATTCACATTTGAAGGTAAAATATCTCAAATGTTATCCATTGTACGCTTTAGACAGCATAACTTTGATAAATTGTGTTTCATCCCGTTCCTTGAGACAAGAATGTAACTATTATCCCATGGTCAACTAACATAATATGTAATTATTAACAATGAACGAGTGGAGATATTTGGCTTTGAAACAAAACCAGTCAACCGCAAATCGCTGAGATTCTATATTATTATTATTATACATTCTTCCGTACGGCCAAGGATAATCAGATTAATGTATTGTGAATCGGATTAACTGAAGATTATGGACTAAGAGGTTTGTACTAAACGATTAGCATGTAAATATATGGAATTTAACTGTAACAGACAGGCTGAAACGAATTCAAAGCAAGACAAAGCCTGTTGTAGTGGAAAAATACGTCGCGATAAAATGTTAATTGTGTCCAAAATCCTTTGAACTTTATGATATGAAATGGTATACAATATTTTTTGAAATACAGAGAAAAACTAAAGACAAACGGAGGAAAACTTAACTGATTAGACGGTAGACTTCATGATTTTATTAATATCCATAATAATTGATGTAAGTAATGTAAATCTTCTATCAAGAGACAGGCCTCCTGGAAGGTCGTAATACAGTAGGTATGATGGCCAATGACGGATGTCATAGGTCATCGAACTTTTTAGTTCTTGGATATGATGGTTCCCTTATGATGTTTTTCTTTAGCGGTGGGAGTAATTATGTGAATTATCTGCAGTTGAAATGTAAATAAACTCAATTCAAATCGTATAAGCTATTTGTCGATATCCCGACTTTTATATTGAAGTCCAAAGCCTTGACCCATCGAGCTTCTACTCACTTCTCTTAAATATAATATCCTCATATACAAGTAATTTTTAGTACTTTATTTAAAAAAAATACCTAAATATATAATAAAATCTTTACATTATACAAGATACGGTCGTCAAATAAATCATTTAGATTTTTATGCACGCTCGACGTCTTGTAAATTCATCCGATTTACGCAAAATCTTGTTCTTTCAAAAAGATGCGTAGGCTGTGCTATAATTAAAATACCTCCCAAGGAGCTATCTAATGTACCTAGCTAAATAATGTAAGAGAAATTTGATAATTTTGCCTGTCCTTTACACGAGATTACACTGTTCCTATTTACAAGCTAATATAGCAGATAAAGCAAATTATAGCAAAGCATACCGCTGGAGGAATGCCTGTATGACCTCCGGTATTGAAAGCTTAGCTTGATAATGAGACTGTAATAAGCGCTCCGTAGGAATTCATGGGATGACATTTTCCTTTACATACTACCATCAGTAACTATGCTGACATTTTCAACCGGCTTCAAAAAAAGGAGGATGTTCTCAATTCGACTGTATTTTTTAGGTTTGTTACCTCAGTACTTTTGACGGGGTGAACCGATTTTGATAATTTTTTTTAAAGGATTTCGCTTGGTCTCATTTAATTTTTTACCAGTTCTGACGATTTGAAGGCGATTTAGTTATTTGTTAAAAAACAATTAAGTACTTATTATAAAATCATTTTCTGGGTATGAATTATTGGGAAAACTGTTATATGCTATGCGGGATTGAATAATTTCTATGTTGTATGGAAATATTTGACATATATAACTTCGTTTAAATCGACGCAATATGCAAACGAGATTTTTTTTTTTAATGCTATAGGATTGCAAACGAGCAGACGCGTCGCCTGGTGTTAAGCGATACACGCCGCCCATAAGCATCCACTCCACTGGGAAGTGGATGTGTTGCTGTCCTCAAAGGGATTTGGAAGGAGTTAGGTAGAAGGGGCGAGGATGGGAGGGAATGAGGATAGGGAAGGAGAGGATGGGTAGGGGATGGGAAGGGATGTGGGCCTCCGGACCCCTCACTCACCGTACGGAACGCGACAGTAAACTGTCACTATGGCGCCGATATTCTGTGAGGGTGTGGTACCTTCCCCGGTGCGAGCGTGGCCCAATTCGTGCCGAAGCATGCTCGACTCCCACTTACAGATATTTAAAGGCTTTGATTTTAGTGTGAAAAGTTATTTTCAGCCGCTAGTGGAAAAGTTTTCGATATTGTTCATAAAGCAATATAGAGCAGTAAAATTTAATATTTTACTATACCTAGTATTAAAGTGATACTCTAGATCAATAAATCTCTTCAATATGGGAATTCGCAGATAGCTTCATAAATAAGTAAAACATTTTAAACTATAAAAACATAAACGTGAGATCATTTAAAATGTGTCACTTATTTTTCGTGTGTTCTCTACGCTTCATCTATACATTTCCATAGATGTTTACACATCCTATAATTACGTCATAATTATAATCAAACTATCTGCTGTAAACAGCATGCCGTTCCTTCCCAAAAACCTCATCTTAATGATTCCTTACTAAAAACCCTTAAAATTGCAGTAAAACCGCATTGCGCAGTGCGGTTGCATTAATACTATATCTTTTTAAGGAAGGGGTGACGGGCAATCCCCCTATTAAGGTAATCTGCTATCTTGACGGTAGAAAATCTATAATTTTGCATGCTTGTCACGCTCTTGCATAATGTACTCTAAAGGGTTGGACTAGAATTGCTTTTGAGATAAACTGTTTTGATTATAAACAATGGTACTTGAGAGTGAATATTATTATTGTTTAAATTACGGAATGTATAGATATCGAGAAATTTATAAAGAATAATTAAAAAAAAAAAATTAGGAACACGAGGCGGATCGAATCGGCGATAGATGTTTTTTATTCCTTAAAATCACTTTGTTATTAACACTATATATCGATATAAATGAAAATAATAATCATATTCACCTATGTACATATTATATTTGTTTACATAGGTGGCATTATTAGTGGTGAAATAGTAATAAACGAAAATGAATAAGTAGTTTAATTTAATTAAACGTTGTATTGTTTATTTAGAGACAACATAAAACAGTGAAGAGGCGTGGCACAAACGTATTAATTATTTTTTAGTTGTAGATAAATAGTAAATTAACTACGTGGACCGTATTAATAATAATCAGTACCGCAATGTTTCCATAAAATATAATCACGGTATCGCTAATTATTATTGTATGATAAGTTTGTCACATATTATTGAAATATATTTTGCGTAAATCAGATGAATTTACAAGACGTCGAGCGTGCATAAAAATCTAAATGATTTATTTGACGACCGTATCTAGACCGTATCGTAGAATGTAAAGATTTTATTATATATTTAAGTATTTTTTTAAATAGTACATCATAAATATTAGTTCCATAGTGATTCAATCCGATTATACAGCCCGTTCCGATCATGAACAGCCTTTCATAAATTGAACCCCCAATTTTATTGCCTTTTCCGAACGAAACGCACCAATTTGGCTTTTAAATGCTTATAACTATTTGCATAAATGTGGAAATAATTTGACACTCCATTTAGTCCGATCGTGTTTATTGGCTTGGAAAATAAACACCTGTGTCGGATTTGAAGGCTTTAGTTCAGAGTTGCGTAATGTGGAACCGTTCTGGAAATTGGGTCATATTGTTACCTGTAAGTAAATTTTACAACTTAGTTACGTAATGCGTACGACATTAATTATAGTAACGTGTTGGAGATTAACTATACGCACACGGGTTTAAATATTATATTTTATATGTAACATAAAGCGCATCACTCACGGTGAAGATAATGTAAAATATATATTATCTTAGAGCATATTTCCGATTATCGCTCGCCATGCAAATCCTATGAGCCATAACATACGACGAAGATAATATATATTTTACCTTCAATACCTTAAGATACCAAGCGATAAGCCATCTATAGGCCGGGAGATACTGACACAAAATTTCGGGTCATTTGTAACAGGATGGCGGATCTACAGGGGTCTTAGTACGCAATGACAAAAAGAAAAATGATGGTCAGAACGCTGATACCGGATACCTTAAGATACTGTAATATTTTATATTAGAGAATCTTAACATAAAATATTATAGTATCTTCATCGTGTGTGATGCGCTTAAAGGTACCTACTACTTTAATTAAGTACGTATTGCTACTACAATATTTTAATTAGTTTAAATTAGTGTACCGCGGTTTCACACGCAGTTTAAACTACCGTTGACCTTGGGTTTTCCTTTATTTTCATTCCTACTTACGTCTAAGCTTGTGCAATTATTCAGACGTACTGTTGAGTACTGGTAAGTGGTTATTTAAAAGAATTAATAAGCTCTTAGTCACAGCTGTATGAAGGATATATAACATCGTGTGAAGACATTTACGTTGCAAATAATTATGAATAAAATAACAATACCTTTAGTAGTTTAAGTCTTTATGCAAAGACAAACTAACAACATAGGTTCACAAAACTCATTATGGTGCATATCAAATAAATTCACTCAACTTCTTTGACGCGAGTTTGCTTTTTATGTTTGAATGGAAATAATAGTCTGTTTGTACATTAAATGAAGCCGACACCTTCATAGTGAAATGCTTTTAATTATATACCTCTATTCATATTCATTCATCACGTTGCAAGTTTTTATTTCAAATGATTTCATACTTGATTATAATCATCGTAGCTTGTTCACGTTCAAAGCATTATGTAAATACGCTAGCATTGGAAAATAAATCTAAGTCACTAAAAGTATTACCGTGTTTTAGTCGGGACTGAAAACAAAAATAGCTCAACATTTTTTTAGTCTATAGGGTTGTGCGAAATTTATTTAGTTAAAGTTTTATTCGTAGTCACTTTTTTATTCACAAGATAATTGAAATAAAAGCTGCTTTATACGTCTACGTGTTATTTATTATATTCAATACCAAGCATAATATAAGCTTATTTCTGGTATTTTATATTTGAGTAAGTATCTGTATTTGTGCTACGGAACCATTACATAAGAATAGGACAAATTGGACGCATTGAAAATACCAGGATGAATTTATTACAATAAATATTTTTGTATACATAAATAATACGTTCTTACATACTCACAAGGCACTGAGTGAGCTATATTTTTCTGTACTTTGTAATGAAATGTTAAATTCAAATCCGTAGTTATTTCTATTGTCTCCCATTGTGAAATAGAACCAAGTTTCGAAGACGCAGCACTTATGACCATATTTTGACCCGTAACAAACATCTTATTTAATTCGATACGAAACCACAATTCAGCGGTATAAAAGGATTTCCTTCGTGATTCCTAGAACTAGGTTAAGATTAATAAAGAAATGAGTTTTCGAGGGTATTTGGCAAAGCATCGGTGATTAAAAGTAAGAGCTTTTGTCACCTGGGGGCTGGGGCGCTGCCAAGGCCCACCTACAAAATTACTTTATTAAACGTCGTTTTCATAACCCACATGATATATCACACGTTCGCTACGTATGAGAGCAATAAATTTATGGAATTATATGTAATTATTATTCCCTTGCTGCAATTATTTTGGTGATATCTAGCCGATTTATTTATCAATGTTGTGCAGTTAATATGGTTATTAATATACGTTGATGATTTAGTGGGTTTGTTATTAGGTTATGTTTTGATATTACATATCTATAAACATTTTAAGCGTTGTTTATTATATTTCTATAATAAGAATTACAATATTATTTAAAGGTCACTGGGCACCATAGTATGAAAACTATACCCACGCTGTACAGAAATGAAATAGGGTGGAATAGACAGAGTAATGTCTCTAGTTTACGATAGTATGGGTCGCATTAATGTGGGTACTGTCAGTCAGGAATAAAAAAAAATGTATTATCCAAGTCTATATATTTTTTATTAATAATTATCTTTTTAATTACATATTATTAATAACTTTTCATTATTTTGCGTCATCAATTATTACTGTTAATCAAATATTAATGTAGGGACTATGGAAAAAAAAACTAAGTAAGTACTTAAAAATAAACTTTTATTTTATGATTTATTCAATGTGGTCAATGTCTAGAGGTACAATTGTATCATCTAAAAAGGCCGCCGGTGCATCTATTTGTCCTTGATGTCTGGCGGAAAAAAAAAAAATAAAAAAAAAAAAAAAAAAAAAACGGTGTCCGATTGCTAGCAAGTCGCTGAAAGTCATCGAATTTTTGGGTGCGTTCAGCAGATAATTCGCAATCGATAATTAGCGATTAGTCTGGTCGAATGTACCCAGTGATTCAATTCATAATTCATAACACATAGATATCTCACAAAAACATAGATTTTTTATTGTACTGTAACTTATTACTCCCATAGTATATAAAGAAAATAAATATATTTTATTGAAAGTGGGGTTTCACTTAACAATTAAAACCTAGTTTGGTTTTTGTACGCGCATTTCACAAAACGGGTCAGATTGTGCCCAATGTCCTTTAGAAAATTATTTGCAGATGTAAATTTTATGCATGAAACAGATATCATGAATACGAAAAAATCTACACCGAATTTGAACTTTATAACAAAATTCTTTCAACCATGTAAAACATAGGAACTGAACTTTATATAACCTATCCTTCCAAATAATAGCTTCACAATCTTATACATACAAACACTCAAACAAACCTTTCTTCCAGGCGTTTAGACGGCGTGGCTCACCGGTTAAAACTGGTGAACGGCAGATACTCCGCCGTCGCGTCCGTGACGTTGCTAGATGCAGACCTGCCTTCTCCTGCCGAGTTTATCTGCACCTTGAGGATACCGCAAGCGAAGTATGCGGTTAGGAAAGAAGCTATTTATTATCCAGGTAAGGAAAAGCTTTTAGAAGTGGAAGAAGGATTGATTTTACTAGATGTGATCTCCTGCCAATATTACCTGCATGATGAGGATATCGCAGGCGAAGTGTGCTGTTAGGTTAGGATAGGTTAGGAAAGAAGCTGCGTGGCTCGACGGAACACAGTGGGGTTTTAGTCGGTAAGAATCCGACATAACCCCCGGCTCCTTCCCCGGGGGCCGTGGGTATCTTTGGAAGATTTCCCCACTATAAAAAAAAAATAAATAAGCAGTGACATTACTAGATGTATACTTGCGTTGTCCTGGCAATATTATCTGCATGATGAGGATACCGCAAGCGAAGTACGCGATTAGGAAAGAAGCTATTTATTATCCAGGTAAGATATTAAGAAATGTCTCACGATGAAAGCATGAGATTTTGGGACGGGTCTTGAGGGAAAATTTGGCGGAAGATTCAATCGGGGCGGTGCGTGTGCAGGCATTGTGTCGTTGTATTCGAATTTGTGTCTTTTTTTGTATGATTAATTAAAAACTTATTTCAAGCATTTAATAGCATTATCTTATATTTTGAAATAAATCTAAATCTTGTTTCAAATCAGTCACAGATCAAGAACTTTTGGATGTTTTATTTGATCTTTGATTTGATGAATTTGTTGTGTGTTTTAGGTTTAACAGCTATATTCGTGTTTATGAGTATTCTTGTAAACTAAAGATACAAGAATTAATTATTTAGCTTAGTTTCGATTAATCATTATCATTGTATTATCAATGCTAATTCGTGTAGCAATTGCCTCGCGAGGCTGCTGGCTCTGTGTGAACCCGCCTTTACAATACAATCATTATTATGTGTGCAGCCTTTTTATTATAATCACGTGCACGTGGTGATTATCCTCACGATCCTATATAATAAATTACAATACACGTATTACAACAGATTAATAAACATAAAACGTTTTAATAACAAACAAATCCCGTCATTACATTTTACCGGGCAACAATTGTAACCACAATAAAAGCGCAATTCCCTGTTTTTTACGTAAATGAAAATTTAAAGTCGCGGGATAACGTCGGCGACAGAACCACAAAGATGTTTGTTTATTTAAGACGAGCAATTTAAGCGCTTTATAGCTCATTAAAGCGAAAGAATAAGGAAATATATTTTTCAAGGTAGGCATGAAAATAACAATTTCGGGTATAAATTGCTGCGGGAACATTAAAGCTTTTTATCAGAGCCAAGTTTGTCCAGGCTATCTAAACTGCTGGGTGGATGGCACATTTCCTGCAGTGCTCTCGAATAATTTTATGCTTCGTTAAAGCT
>CAJQZM010035700.1:6573-29985 GCA_907164665.1 Colias nastes | reverse complement strand
AAAAAAAAAAAAAAAAAAGGATAATGGACTTTCTTGAACGGTAATTGATGATATTTCGTATAACGATCCAATATTTGGAATATATCGAGCAGAATTAATAACAGCGCATAACAATTTATAGCGTAACAAATAAAAGCAGATTGTCGTTTTTATTATTATTCCGATATATTATCTAGTCGAACATACGGGCGACTGGCTGTAATCTTGGGAGGTATTAAGAAAGTTATACGAATCTTAAGCGCAAGGGAGACTAACTTTGTCCGTAATATTACTTCCAAAAAGTTTAAGCAATGATAACTTTCACATGTATTTATCATCCACTACGCAGAGATCTTTTTTATGAAACAATAGAGTTACTGTATGACTTTGATTATTTTGATACAGATATTGGCAAGGTAAGTTTTATTGAAGATCGTATTATTGTTATGAAACCAATTCGGAATATACGAGGATTTATATCAGAAACGTAATGAATTGCAATAAAAGAAACTTGATCAAAGTTAGTAACAAAATTAATTAAAATCACAATAGCAGTAAACAGGACAAAATGTTTGTTTCATTTAAAACTTGTTCGGTACGCAATGCACTCATTTTGTTTGTCTCAACTGAACTAGAAACGCCAGGCGAAACTTTTAATAGTTTTTCTTTATTCAATCAACATATTTTCGCTCTTCGACACTTCGCGCGTTTGCCAACAATTTGTATCTGACCTTTTTTCTGTTGCTCAAGATACGCTCTCGACGTTCTAACAAAATATATCGTCTAGAGGGTACTTTGAAAAGTTTGCTCCTGCTCTGATCTAGTCTAGACAAAATACTTTACTATGGACTATTTGTGTTAAGATACATATTTGAACCTAATTATGAATTTATTTCAAAATTAGGTCTCTAAATAAGTAAGTACTACTTAAGTTATAAATAAAGTTTTCTTTTTTGTTCTATGAATAATTTCAATCTGACTGAACGTTTTTTTTTAATGACGTCTCAAAAACGACAGCCTTGTTTATTCACGACATCACCATAAACAAAAGTGATGAAAATTTTAATTTTGCTTACGTCTATATTAGATACGCTAATCTTCAACGCTAATTTAACGCTCGGCTTTCGTTGAGCGACGTGTTTGTATCGTTAATTACCGTGAAAGTGACATATTATCAACAAAAAGTTAAAGAAGCAATTTATCAAAAAAGAAAAAATAAGGTGCGAAGATATTTTAAAATAAAGCAAAAGAGCTGTAGCTAAAGAGGTTGACATTGTGTTCCAGAAAATGTATGTATAATCCCATACTTACTACGCAAGCTATTTATCAAATCTATGAAGACAAATTACCTGGTGAAATAGTGCAATCGGAATCTAAAGAAGTAAAAATCAGCGTCAGATCGCTATCGCTGGCTCGTGACAGTATTGCCAAATGAGTAATTTTGAGATTCTCTAGATGCTTGCAACGGGGGTAAATGTCAGCGGATAATAGCATTGCGAACATCGCAGGACATTCGAGTGTAATCGAACTTAGTTTCTCGTTACAAAAAGTCGAGTCTCGTTATTTGCTTTTGTGCGGTAGAGCACCGATACAATAGCGTAAATTCTGTCTTTATTGTATTTTATCTACGTCTATTTGTCTTCGAGACGTTTGTCCTGTAGGATTTCAAGTAACTGGAGCAATTGCTATTGATTTACTTGCGGACAATATTATGTTCGTTGAGATTGTTTAATTAAAATCATTTATTTAAAGAATGGTCGAGCAATATTAAAAGCTAATTACTGAAGGAGTCTGGATTCTTTGGGATAAACATAAGTAAAGAAGATGATATATTTAAAGTAAATATAGAATGTTAGAGAAGGGAAGTGGTAGCAGTTGATCCATTGAAATGTTACATTTTTAACCTTGCGTTTTTTAGAGGACGCAATTTTGTTTTTTTGATGTGTAGGGGGGGTCAGTGTGAAGCTAAAACCAAGTTTGTGGGGTCGCCACCCTTGTCCCACGGCCGCCATCTTGAAAATAGCGGTTGAAATGGTTTTTACGATATATCTCTTAAACTATTTAACTGATAAAAAAATATAGTTAACATTATTTGTTGCAAATTAAATTCTCTACAACTTTGGTGTAGTAACTTTTAGTCGTAGAACTATAAATAAAAAAGTTATAAGCGAAAATGTTCAGAAATTAGAGCCATTTATATTTTTCAATTAAACTTTTTTTTATCATTTTACGAAGAAATGATATCAGACCATTTTTGTAGATTGTTTTTCGAGGAACAACTTTTATGTACAACATTTTTTCATAACGTCAATAACTAAGGTTTTACAGCGCTCTGAAGTGAGTACTATTTTTCAGTACTCTTAACTATACATATATTGGCTATTGGCTCTTTTCTCATACTCCAGAACAATAGAAGCACACTGCAGAACATTTCAGACCTGCTTTTCGACGTAAAAAAAAGTCGCGCTTCCAGACTCTACCTCCTGGGTGGTGGGGAAAAGATTCAATAATTAATTATTAGTGATATTGCAAAATAAATTATTAAAAATATTATAATAACAAAAAAAACCATTACTGATGACAAATTATTATTAGTACACACATAATATAAGTATACTGTATAGTTCAGAGTACTGAAAATTAGTACTCACTTCGGAGCGCTGTAAAACCTTAGCTATTTAATTAATGAAAAAATGTTGTATATAAAAGTTGTTCCTCGAAAAACAATCTACAAAAATGGTCAAATATCATTTCTACGTAAAATTATAAAAAAAAGTTTTATTGAGAAATATAAATATCTCTAATTTCTGAACATTTTCGCTTATAACTTTTTTATTTATAGTTCTACGACAAAAAGTTGCAGGATCAAAGTTGTAGAGTATTTAATTTGCAACAAATAATGTGAACAAATTTTTTTTATCAAATAAATAGTTTAAGAGATATATCGTAAAAACCATATCAACCGCTATTTTCAAGATGGCGGCCGTGGGACAAGGGTGGCGACCCCACAAACTTGGTGATAGCTTCACACTGACCACCCCTACACATCAAAAAAATAAAATTGCGTCCTCTAAAAAATGCAACCCCAAATGTAACTTTTCAATGGACCAAGTTACTTTCATAGTCTATGAATAAAGTGACAGCTAAATGGGTTCAGTAGATTCACATAAAATGTTATTTCTTATTAATTATACCTTCAAATGTTTGTAGTAAGAAGAAATAGTATTGGTATAATTACACCAAACCTTACTTATTCCATTAGTTCCGCACACCGCATATTCATTTAAAAACGCATATATTATAATCAATATGAAAAATGAAAGCCACCATATGTTTAGTGACGCTAAGCAAATAGCGGAACAGATTGTCACGAAACTAACAAATTTCTATACAAAAAACTTTGGGTCTCAGAAAATGATTTATAATGTTATTTCGGATACATTTTAAGGAATGTTTATTTAGAGCGGTATGTAGACGCACGGTCTTAGGTTACAAAAGTGACAGAGTACATTTTGATGTATCATTACGATTGTGTATTTTATCAGTTTTTATGATTTAATAAAATAAATATTATTATCATAGATGATGATGATGCCTTTGCATATTATGTGCCTACTACCAATATTATAAATACATATATTATGAAATGAATGTCCACTCGTCCAATTCTTTATTCAATCTCTCATAATTTCAAAGATATAAAAATACAACGATGAGGTCGCTAAGTCGTGGACATGACAGCGTATTACGCCATTGCTAAAATGTTCTACTTCTCTAAATTGAGCGCAGTTCAGGAAGTTACCTCTTCAAAAAACTACTAAAAAGTACAATCAGAAGCAATTGCTTCTATTTGATTTAGCTCCAGCACATGGCACGTTTCATCTCAGAGTAAATCGTTGGATTTGTTGGACAAGTATCGTGTTACTTTCAGCTGTGCGCCGTCAAACTAAATCGAAACTGAATAGCTTCACATTTACGGTGTAGTAATGCCTTTGACTTGGCGGTAATTAGAACTGTTTTGTATATATTTGGGTGATCAAATGGAGATAATTATTGTGGTAGTTTAGTCTTTGCGGTTTAATTGTGTGAAATATTGGACACTGCGGTTTGAATAAATTAGGAATGAAGTACATTTTCATTCACTTAGTCGGATGTTTTATTATTATTTTGTATTGAAATGTTTTTGTGTCCAAACCTACCTACATATAAATCTTGATTAGATGTGTATTAGCTGTTTTTTTTTTTATTGTATGATACTTATAATTTGTGGTGAGTTTTGCGAGACATTTAAAAATTGCATCAAGATGAATGCAATACATTTAGACATTTTTATATTAATAGAAAAAATCACTCATGTAGATACTACTCTATAAACTTTTTATTAGAAATTAACATAAACAGACCATGAGCAAAAAGTAATATTTTCAGAACCATTATAGATACAAAGCACGAATGATTTTTATTGAAAACCGCTCCAAAAGCTAATATTGCACGTTATTATGCACGCTCTTGTCGGACCGTGGTTCAAAAATTCGCGTAGAAATCTTTTGAAACGTGGACGAGTTATGCAATTTTTATTCGGGGCTTTACCGAAATCAGCTCTTTGGCGGTCTATGCTAAAGGAGCTTGGTTGCAGCGTGTCCACAAGCCTTCAAACGTATTATTACTACGGCTTACCTCAAAGTGTACCAGAATTCCGAAAGGCACAGGCTTGCCAAAAAATTGAATTTCTTAGGCAAAGTTTTCACGTGATGTTGAGTGGAGATTTATTTGCGGCGGATTTGTTTCTGAGTAAACTAAATAGCTTTTTAATACTTGATCAATATATTTTATTATTCTTATAATTATAAAGAATATAATATATTAAAGCAAGGCAAATAGACAAGAACGGGCAAGGCAAAAATAAAATTATGATGAGTACGATTAACAGGCTATAATGCCTGGAAATCGTACTCCTGTTATACCTAACATCATAATAATATTTTAATTTTATTTTGATATAATATTTTCCTTACAAATAAATACTTTTTTATAGGTATTTACAGAATAATTATCATTTTAATTAACGACTACTTTCTAATACTCAACAGAGTACACAATTCACAAACACGTCACAGGCTAGGCAAAAATCTGAAAGTTTGTAAGGTACAAAATTCAGTTAAAAGGTAAAAATGAAAAGCTCATTCGACCCAGATTGTGTACGCACAGCCACGTTAACCGGAAACTTTCGGCATTTAACGAGAATTCGAGTTAAATCTCTGATAAATTGACACACGTTAAAATAAATTATATTTCCTCTTAACAAGGTTTCGTTATGTAAACAACATACATTATAAATCTTTTAACTGTATAATGTGGCATTGATGTACATAATACGGCTGATAAACAGTCAGAAATGTTTGAATTATCCGTTTATGATTGTAGGTTTATTTATATGGTCTAAGAGTATTTGCATAGTCGTTAAATGCGAGCATATTAGACGGCGCCAGCTATTTCTGCCCTTCTATATTGTAATAGCTCGAGAATATAGACGTCAATTGTGTTAGTACTTTTGTAGTATACAACTTAATTGTGTCTTTAAGGAGAAGAGAATTTCCAAGGAATGATACATTTAAATTAGGTATTTCATTTATGAATAATGCAAAAAAATATTCAAGTAGAGTTTCTTATCGGTTTAAGTTGAATAATATTTATAGACGTGCAATCTAACAGTTGGCATAAAAACAAACACGTGCAATGATACTAGTTACACGCCCCAACTCTGTCCACTTCGGCCGGTTTAAATACTTACATATAGAGCTACGTAGTTTTGAGTTTATCCATTACTAGCTTACCGCCCGCGGCTTCGCCCGCTTTGTCTAAAACCTAATAAATTATATACTAAAACCTTCCTCTTGAATCACTCTATCTATTAAAAAAAAACCGCATCAAAATCCGTTGCGTAGTTTTAAAGATTTAAGCATACAAAGGGACATAGGGAAATAGGGACAGAGAAAGCGACTTTGTTTTATACTATGTAGTGACAATATTAAAAACCTTTCCCTCCTTAATAGGTATATTGTGTATCAATTAAAGTGACATACGTGCTACTAATTCATTTCATATAATTTTCCCAGCAAAAGCAAACACTAAAACGATCACACGCATACACAAGTACACTAGATCAACTGTTAGCTAAATCCAGCGATCCATCATACCACATTTCAAATTAATATGGCCACTTAAAATGGCTCATAACCCCTAAAATATGGGATGAACAAGGGGACACTTACCTCACACCTTTTACTAATTTCACATTCAATACAATGGACCCTAAAATATGAGCAGAGCGTTCATGGGGTGACAAAATAGACTGGTTGTTTGCAACCGCTATGAAATAACACTTTTTAATGCAAATATTAGTGAAAATGTAATGACTGGTTTTATCCAAACGGAAACAGAGATTTTACAATATTAGTTCAATTCGATGGTATTATTTTTAGTTGTCACTACAAGAACATTATTCACAATATACAAATTTGTAGAGACTTACTGACTACCTACTATAACGATATAATAATACCTATTATTTTATCGAGATATTTGTATTGTTCCCTTTTAGTAACCATCTACAAAATGTTGTGCTAAAAATAGAGATGTTAAGTTTAAATTAAAGCAAGGTGCCTCTTTGAATAATAAGATATTAAAATGTATTTTTTAAGCCAAATATAAGAGTCAATTTACAGTATATATTTTATTCCAAAGACTCACTATAATATTCCGTTTAATTCACGATCAATACACAACTCATGCATGCTAGTTACAAACTAGTTGAAGCCGTTTAAAATTGTAACTTCGAAACTTATTCGCGAATCGTAATTGCTTTTAAAAATTCAGCTGCGAACTATGCCATGTGCTCTCAAAAACTCTTCACCGTATGTTGTGACAAAAAATGTTTAAGGGTGTGAGACCACCAAGTATTTAAGCTGCAAAATCCATGTTGATCCCTGCACTCGTATATTATGATTGTAGGATTTAAGTGCGACATTACTAATACTCGACATGTGGCTGAGATGGTACTGATTATCAGCGCGTGGTCTTTGAAAGTTGTTTTTTTATAGATGTTTATGTCATAGTTATTGCCTTGTAGGACTCAAGATGTGAATTCGAAACATAGCAGAACATTTTATTAAAATACATAATATTATTATAATGACACACAGACACTTTGTGCAGTATTACTCGTTGCATTATTATTTACGTTATAATGAACTTTAGAGGAAATAAATGTATTAAAAAATATGGTGTTTTAGATATTATTATGTACTTATATTCTCCATTATATCTTGTATAATATTTTTTATACATTTGTTCAAGCAGGCATTTTACAACAGGTCTACACAATAGTCATCTAGGTGGTGACATGCCTGATTGAGAGAAACCTATGCATTCTTATACTATGTTTTTCTAATCTCTTGTGTGATTAGACAAAGTTAAATGTTGATTATACATATTATTTGCGCACATAAAATTATAATTAGGTACTTCCACGAACAATACCTCTCGTATGCCGTATGTTGACGCACAACACATGTATAAATATTATATTTTGTATTCAGGATATATTTCCGAAAACGTTTCTAAATAAACATGTCCTTTGTAAACAACATTAAAGGGTAAATTATCCTATCAAACAGGAAAAAGGAAGCCATGTTAAGCTTTTACAAGATCACGGTTGAACAATTTGAAAACTATATTATTTTTCCAAATGTTATTTTAAAAATTATTTCAAACTCGTAATTTTATGTACTAGAAAAAAAGGGAATAATTTCTTCCATATGTAGAATTTTTTAAGAATTATGTTCGCTTTTATTGTACAAGATTTTCAAAGACACGAAGCATTCACAAATCGCGACACTTGATTGCGAATGTTTTGCCTTCCTCAAATTAAACAAAATTCATTTATTTTGATTTTTTATCATTATCTACAAAATTCTGTGACCGAAATTCATTGACCTAATATATTATCGATTTTCATTTAATATATTCGAACTGAAAATCGTAATCATCCGACTATCTGGTTTGGTTTCTGATAGAACTGTCTTTTTCGAGTCGTCTACTTTCTATATACAACCAAATTTATAGAAAAGGATATAACGAAATTCACTAATCTACTTTTAAACTTAGTGCGAACCAAATACTTGTATTTGCTTGATTTCGCGACGGAATCAAATTAAACTCTGAAACTTCCGTTGAACTGCGTGGAGAGCATTTTTGATCAAGGTTGTTAAAATCAAATCTTGCTTAAAGGTATAATTAATGATCCCATTCGTTTCTTCCTGTAAAGAGAATTATTAATAAGTAGGTACAAGGAAGTAACCTTTTCACGATTGTTATGTCTAATAATTTATGCAAAGGTTCACACAAAACACATCGTGATTTAATATCTTGGGAATGTTAATTATAGGAGTATATTACTTAGTTCATATAATATTATAACCTACTTCAACATAACCATTGAATAAAATGTATAGATGTTACTTACTTCTAACTACGATGACATATGAGCTAGTTTTGCCCGAGTTTGGATTGTGGCAATAAAACATCGAGACAAGGTACTATAATGTTTACATGCCGATTGCCGACTATATAATATCTGTATATTGACTCTATAATGACTGTATAATGACTAACTTACATTACATACAACATTGCTTATATACTACCTATGCACTACGTACTGTTACAATCTTAATTCTTAACATATAAGTAAAACGTGTGTTAATCTATCTACGTGACAATATTGCTGATACGTACAAATATGTAGAGACTAGAGGCTACAGTAGTCCTCCAACATATTTGCACTAATGCAAAACTAGCGCTTTGACATTGAATCCCTACCAAAATCGATAAAAATATGACGGCCATCCCATACTAATTGTTTGAACAAACCCTTTCAAAGTTTGCTTTTTCAAATTTATGCACCCTCCGCAGTCGCATCAATAATAAGTGTAGGTTACATGCCCCATTTCAATGTTTCCTGTTGATTTTGAACATAAAAGATATAATCTACCACGCTGGTGTAAAATAACCGTATTTTTCTTTTGTGTTATGATTTAAAACCGACCCTAATGGATCTGTTCATTCAGATTTTTCTCCCCATAGAATAACTTTTGGTGCGTGGTTACTTATAATAGCCACTTGGAACATGATACTTGTATGGTTTAAAAACGTATGAATTACACGTTTGTTACTTCCTTGAAATAATGATTCGGAAACTTTGTTTTTTGTTAAAAATCGTTTCCGTAAAACAACAGCTTCATATTCTTCTTATTTTTATTTAATGATATATTATACCTCTCCTAGGTCCTAGTCAATGATTTAAATTCGAATAAATTACATATTCCATGAAATTAATTTAACGAATAATTCGATAAATTATTTACTTTGTAAAATCATTTCAGTAAAAAAGCTTCAGCTTATTTTTTATTTTAATTTAATGAAACATGCAAGTCATGCAACTTGTTGGTTTCTAAAGTATTTTTCATACTAAACTTTCGACTCGATAAGCTACGAAGTACGAACACTCAGAACATTTAAATAAGATGCTCATATTTTCCTATAAATGTTTAACAGATAATAACGTAGATACATATTGCAAATGCTTCGAGTTTCTTACCATACTAAATATAAAACCGAGTATTGGATTATATAGAAGATATTTTTATGTTATTTGTAACATAGGTTTTAGCTTCATTCAGCTGTAGTTCTTTATTTTGTACGTATTTTTTATTCTTATTTGATAGCGTTTTTGGTTTTTGATAAAGATGGTACACAGCACCAATATATTCTAGTATTTTTTTTTTAATATTTAGACATAGTATTGTAGGGCTATAGGTCTATCAATAACGTTTGCACACATATTATCTACTATGATTATTTTTAACATTTACAGACAAATAAAACTAATAAGCAATTTCCAATGTCGTAAAAAATAGCTTGCAAAAAAAAGCCTAAAGAGATTTCAAACACGCGTGTCCTCACTTCCGTACATTTTTTATATATTCCTACAAATGACCAACATTTCCCGCTTTTTTGCTTATAATAAGCACCTGTTAAAATAAATAATGTGTTAAGGAAGCGCCACTTGAAATGCGTAAAAGTTGACACGGGACTCGATGGAAGAATAAATTATGCATGTTAATATAAGTGCACATTTACTAAGAATTGGCACTTCGAGATTGTTTCGCACGTGCGTTTAACATGTGGTCTGTTGAGATCGTTAAGTGTTATGCTAGGCGTCCACTAGGCGGATCGGGCCGGGCCGCATCGCAACGCAAAAATACGCCGGCCTATGTTTTGTATGAAACATCGTCCATTAGCGACGGATCGGGTCGGGGCGGGCCGCAACGCATTGGCGGATATCGCTTCGCAGGCGGATTTCTGCCGGCGGTGCGCTGCGGCCCGGCCCGCCCCGACCCGTCTAGTGGACGCAGGCAGGCGGATGTGAGCGGCGAGCGTTTGTTAGATAAAATCCGCCTAGGCGGTCCGCCGCGCCCCGTACAGGTGGACGCAGGAGCAAACAGCGCGTCCATTAGAGACGGCCCGTTGCGATGCGACCCGCCCCGATCCGTCTCTAATGGACGCCTAGCATTAGGTGTGAGGGACTAATTGTATAAATCAATGTTGCTCATTATAATGAAAGTAAATTTAGTTTAAGCTTTAAAGTGCAGTTTAATAAAAGATTTTTATTTTTCTCTTGATAGTGTCTATCGTGAAATTGAATTTAATAATTTTGAAAACATATTTTTTTAACTTCTTAACGATGCATGCTCACCTGAAAATCATACCTTACAGTGATGACATTAAACACAGACAAAATAATATAACAACAAATTTATACACAAAAATATTGCTACCTACTAAAATTGGTATAACATCAAACACAACAACAGTATACAAGCGTAAGTCCCACCGCTGAACCTAATTGCTACAAAATTGCGCAACCAGATTTCATAGTACAGAAAGCATGACAAAATTATGCAGGAGGCGACTACAAAGCGGCCCGAACCGCATGGACGCCCAGTATATTGTAAAACTAACCCTTATTACAAAGTTACATTAACTATCTCTAAAACTCGACAACAATATCTACTGTTCGTATGAGTTGCCTATTATAGCGCCCTCGGCTAACACTGTACATCGGAATTTGCTAAAACAATTTGTCATATAATTTAGTTTGGAGTTATGTATGGTGTAATATTGGGAAGAATATAATAAAGTTTTGTGTAGGTAAGCACAAAGTTCATCTATAGTAATATTATAAAGCTGAAGAGTTTGTTTGTTTGAACGCGCTATTCTCGGGAACTACTGGTCCGATTTGAAAAATTATTTCGGTGTTAGATAGCCCATTTATCGAGAAAGGCTATATATTATCATCTCGCTAAGACCAACAGGATCTGAGCACTGCGGGTAAAACCGTTGAGCACAGCTAGTATTATAATATGGCCTGTAATATAATGTCTCTATTATTTTGTTCCTAATCTAAGTTTATGGTTTCCGAAATTTTTATATCAAAGATATATCTTTCAATACATCCACAAAAATCTGGATTTACAATAGAAATAAATCCTCCTACTTACACAGTTATTTTATGCGTCGATTAACATATCAAAACACAAGCTAAGCTTTCCTTTATCATAGACAACAGATTTACTCAACCGTCACCTTAAAAATATGTTACACTCGATATAACAAACTGCTCGCAGCCAAAAACAACAATAAACTATAGAACGGGTTCTAAACAGCAACTGTGTTAATCTAAGGAGTTGTCCCGGGTTTGAGCCATAGGTAATTCTTGCTTCGGGCGAATTTCATACCCATAAAGTACCCGTGTATCAAATAATGTTGAAGTATTGTATTCAATCCTCGCCTGAGGCTAGGGTGCGTCCGTTAATAAAGCAGACAATATTGGAGACTATATTGTGTTTTTTGAGCGCTAGATATCTTGAAGAATGTTGAAAAGGATTGTTACATTTGTCTCATATTGTTGGTAAAGAGGTGTGTTTTTTGGAAAGGGTGAGCTGTATTTGAAGTATTTTTTTATGTTTTTTGCACGTTTATGTTTAAAGATAAAAATACACAGTTCTCGTATGGTAAAAAAAATTAAAATCGATACAGTAATTTTTTGAGTAAATGCCAAATATACAATTAATCTTTCCTTTTACTTTACTACTGTATTTTTAAAGAAGGAAACTGAAATAATTATACTGACAAATAATTGTTTTCCTCTTCAACTCATTTCTGTATACGAAACAGCACATGAAATGAAAAATTACACGCAATAAAAAGAAATATGAAAATAATTTCACGAAAAATGTTTTCCAGTTGAAGTAATATAATTGAAATGACAATATTATATAATAGAAAATGACACAATTTAGAAGCTGTTCCGCTTTATAATATGAACTTGATAATACGGAATGGATGTGCGTACACGACGCAGTATTAATACGTGTATTAGGAAAGCTTTCCAGTGAAAGCTATATTAAAATATATATATATTTTTTTCATTTATTGGATCAAAAATTATCACCAGGCTTTTTTCACTTTCTCAATGCAGATTAATCTCTTTTAATAGACCATAATGAAGTGTGGTTTAGTCTAAATGTTGTCCAACTGCGTTGTTTTAAGACATTTCAGTTTTATTAAAATGCTGTTTTATCAAGTTAAAAAATTCTTAAACCCTAATATTATAAAATATCGCTCTGTTAACTTAACTTACATAGTTTTTCTCTACTGAACAGTTTTTTGAATTGAAAATTATCTGAAAGTATCGCTTCCCTCGTCTATGAACACAAGATCAATATCACTGGAGCTATATCAAAGGACTGCGAGCGCTTTGTGCCGCTCGAATTACTCAAATTTAGGATTCCAATAAAGTTTCCTGTACACAACTTTACAATTATGTATTTAATAAGTTTTCTCGTCTCTTTACTGACATGCTCCTTAATTAGATACATGATTAGAAATTGTATAGCATTTGTTTACTTTTTGAATCTCTTAGGGCTCTATGTTTTTCTGAATAACGATGATTTTCACATTAATTTCAATTATTAATTTAATATTTGATAATCTTTATAGCTGAACGTACGAATACGAGAAAAATAAAGAAGAATTATTAAAATGAAAACGAAAATGTAACTTTAAAACACTCATAATTCATAAATCTAAATACAAAATTTATATAATATTGTTAATAAGTGGAAGGGACTGTCATCATATTATAGGGCCATAATATTTTTATTTGAATATGGATACAGTGGTAAGTGAGACCAAATTAGGATTAACAACTTGTAAAAATAAATACAATTTTACAACAAAGGTAATAGAAATAATATTTTTTTTCCTAATTTCAGTGTCCATACATTAAAATCTATCACAATTCCCTTACACTATTTGTATTCGTTTGTTTTATGGTAATTAACGCAAACTACGCTTCAACATTATGTTTAACCAAATCATTACAAGTTGACTCAACTGAAACACACAAATGTTTACATAACATAATTAGGCTCCCTTTACCTTATATTGTTTAATAATTATGAATTACCTGGGGAATATATTTAAATACACCTAAATGTATGACTTTATTTTCATAGGTAATATATTAAGTAACGAGAGAAATATTTATATATAAACACGTCAAATTAAATTATAATTTTGGGAAATTATAGCTCTTTGAAGTTAAGGTGCCTAGTTACTAAAAATATCGCAGCTTTACTTATTTTGAGAATCGATAGCGAAATACGTAAATGGTATTACAATATTTTTATTAAAAGTATTGTGTGAGTCAACGAACAGTAAGTAGGTATACGGTTTATACATGGTTTGAATTATATTTTTGTGAAGCTATTAATTCTTTTTCTTCTAGTCCTTCTCTTGAGTCTTCCCGCCGCTTCTCTTGAGTGATATTTCAACGAAGAGTGTTTGTGACTCAATGTGTAAAGACACAATTTATATCTACTGATATAAATCTGTTATTAAATTTAAACGAATATGAAAGATAAATCAACAAATTAAAACAATAAAAAACAGTCAATATTTTACTCCATGTTTTTATTTCTTAAATTATAATAATATATAAATCTTTATTTATTTAGGTAGATACTTTCATTTATTTTACTTCTCTTGCCTTCATCACAATTCGCGCTACAAAAAGTCTTGCATTAGAACATCATGAATAAATGTTCAAGAAAGCGCTTCTATTCATAAGCAGAAATAAACAAAGAACTAAATTGTAGCATTGTACTGTTTCAGCTAAATCTCGGCATGATCCCGCTCCATACACTATTCAGTACATTTCATTTGTCAGCGCCTGCTCCTTTGATGTAATATTTAAACGATTTTCATACAGATTTGTAATATATTTGTATGTTATCCGCGCAATCATTTTAAAAGCAACGACCAATTTTGTGATTGCTATTTATTATTTTGATGCGGTCACGACTAGTGCGGTTGTGAATTAATTCGCCTACTCATTGCTATTGTTCAAATATAAAAATTTATTAAAAGTGCATTGTTGCTGTTGCAAAAACTATGCCTAAATTAATCAGCAGTATCGCAAATAAGCGTTTTTTAATAATCTTTATTAATTTTATCCTTACTTATAAATATCACTCTCAATTTCTTAAAATTACAAATGATGATTGATGATACGTGGATCATGCACAGTTTATGATGATCAATTCTTTTACAAAAGAATTTATTGGTAAATAACAAAATGGTCAAAAATAATAAATAATTTGATATCTTCATATCTTAAGAGCGTTAGAGAAATTAGATTAAGCTTAGACAAGAATTTAGTTATTAATATATTTATATCGTATTGAAAATAATACAATGTTTTATTTTAGCCCGCGACCTGAATTAAAAATGAATCTGTGCTTGACCCTCAACTCGCTGTGAACTTCTTAAGATAAGATTAAATTATCCAAATTAAGATAACAAATATCTCCTCCTGTTTACGAAGTTCACGAAAATCAAGAAAGAGGATTAATTAACTCCTTGCCGTTAGTTGATAAACAAATGGGAAACCAATAACATTACGATAACGCAGCCTAGAACTTCAAACAGGTCTAGTTTGATAAGAAACAATGGAAATCCGCTAAGAATCCTCAGTTTTGATCCCAATCGCAAATTTTCATCAGAAAACGGCGCAATCCTTTTGTCAGAACAAATAGGGTTATCAGGCTTTACGTAGAAACTTTTCAATAATCATTGACAAGATGCTTCAGCGGACTTCTGCCTTTTCTATCTTAGATAAGTCGCGAGATCAGTCCGGTCTTGCTCTATTGTGATTTACACGTAACACGACCGTAGTAGGGGATATTTACCTAGAAGTAGGCTTACTTCAATGTTGATGGAAAAATTGGATACCTGTGTTAGAGAACTACAAGGATGACATTTTTCTGTTTGTGTTGATAAGTTCAACAGGAAAAAGGTTGGTCTGAGGAAATGCCAAATTTATTAATCTCACATGATTGTATGGAAAATATTTAAGGATGAATAATAAACGAAGAATGAGTTAAGTCGATGGTACGAAACCAAGCGTGAGTTTTTTTTTTTGTAATCTAAGTATGAATTTTGAAAACTAGCTATCTAGTGGTTAGATAATTTATATATTATAAATTTTTAAATGATATTCTAGAAACAAGCCACAACAAAATACTTAACTTACCTAATTTCTGACTAAGACATAATATATGCTAATGAAACGAAATATGCAATAATGAACTATCTTCTAAACTAGGTCGCAAAGCGCGCTCATAAACATTCATCTCAAATTCTCATCATAATAATTATTTTACATACACCGAAATGGAGTTACAAAGAGTTGGGGCTCACAGAGGGCCTGCGAACATCACAAGAGGCGTAACACTAGCCTTTGGATATGAAAACGTGAATAAAACTCAATAACATATCAAAGGATCGTCAGGGCTCGATCCGCAAAGCCGGCACGTTCCGGCCTATCCCGTTTTATCCCAGAGAGCTTTCAGATATAATATTTTTCGAGTCAGTTTTTGGTGAACCCTTTGTTCTTATTTTTTCATTTATTCGTATACGTTTAGTCAGCTGACAGCTTACTCTAGTTCTATAAAAAACCACCCATTGACCTGTTTCAGCGTGAAAGGTCTTTCAATGTGAACCAAATCGATATATTTCATGCAGCATATTTTATAAACGCTCGTCAAATATAAATATAAAAATATTAATCTGCATTTTTTTCACAGTTGAACTTTTCGCGTTTTGTGCATGCGGGTTGGTTTTAGATCTTTTATTTTTAGCTGGTATTTGTGTGATTTTTATTCTCGTACTATTAGATAACAATAGACAACAATCTGTTTTTTAATTACTCGATTTCAAAACAGGCATTATAAAAATTTTGTTTTTTAGGCTGCTATAATTAATCCAACGAAAATACAAAAAAATAATGTAGCTTCATATAAATAACAATTTTTTTAAACCGCTTTTAACCATCTATCAGTATCCAGAACCATTTATCAGCATTGAATATCATACAGTATATTGTGGTCATAAATTGATAAAAGTGAAATTTATTTTTAAATTATGCCGTTCGTAGGCTTTATCATAAATTGGAAAACTTCGTTTCATAATTAAGTTCCGACAGTTCTATTTAACAGATCTATAACGTAAATATTGTTCAATCGTAAAACTGAAGCAAATAATAAACAGATGGTGCTCTGATATCGATACACCAAAGGGTTGCAGATAATATTTGAAACTAGACATAATGCAGAATGACTAACTATTTAATAAAAAAAAAAACATAAGTTACTTATTTCAAATTATTTGAAACACGTAGCTTCACCTGCTCTGAAAAGGCATATTTTTGCAACATTTTTCATTGCTCCTCTGCCTTTGTCGTAGCATGTTGTTACCGATATATACCACGTTCAATAAATGGACTAACCAGCACAAAAATATTTTTGTTACTCGAACCAGTAATTCCTGAGATAAGCGCGAACCACCAAACAAACAAACTCTTCAGGTTTACAATAAAATTAACTCAATAATTATCTTTAAATTAATATCTTTTGGCAGTATAAATATAACAACATTATGTAATTTTAATATCTATAATTAAACAAACGAATTAATTCCTGACATTTTGCTTTATGTCGGTTTCTCTGAATTCCTTCTGCATATAGACTGCAAGTTTATTGAATATAATTTTGGCTATTTGGCGTGGCATTTGGTCCACTTCCTGCTAAACTTTGTTCTTGAATATCAATTATTCTATTATGAGTATAGAAAAGCAGTAAAATTCGACCATTCCCTTAATTGAGACGCTTTGTTGCGCGATAAAATTTAATTACTAATACTTGCTAAGAAACTGTTAAATATATAATATATTTATTGATATTATTAACTGAAAATCCTAAGTTTTGAAAATGCTGCAGCGTTTAATTTTTATCATTATCTGCATAATTCATAATAACCGATAAAACATATCAACCTTCACTCATTTCGATACAATAAAGCGACCAACAATAATTTCTTAAAACATTATCGTAGAGCAATCAAATCTCATACAATTAACAAACACAAGCATAACATCTCTTATTCCAATCCATTATTCAAGTCCCCAAAACAATACATTACCAGAATCATTACTATAGAACTGCAAGACTGTACATCTTCATAAAACTGGAGAATAACCTATGATAGTGTTAATATTCTCGGAAGCAAGACTTATAGGTCGTTTGCAGAGAATGGGTGAGCTCCATCAGTTCTATATCTAGCACATTTGCATACAAATTCGAGTAATAAGGATTAGTTTACTTGTCTGTTCTGTTTCGTTAAATGTAAGACGTTTATGGAAATGCGCTATTAGCAAATGTTTAGCGTATAAATAACGTTAAATTTTGTGTTGGAAAATAGGTAACAAAAATAAGGTAATTTTAAAAAGGATTCAAAACAATTATGTTGGTTATAGAAATCAGAATTGTAATTCTAAGACATAAATCTCGATAAATAAAGACTTATTTAGTGAATACAAAAGAAATGATATAAAGTTGCCAAGGCTATGGAAAAATAATTATGTTATTTCATTTTGACTCAATATTTTAAATTCGTATTTTCTTTAAGAAAATAATAAAACTCATTGTCGTTTTGCTAAAAGTTCTAACGCTTCTAGTTTGTTGTTTAGCTAATATCATGAGAAAAAATTCAGACCCGATTAAGGAGAGACTCCTTTAAAAACTTTATTTTTTTTTTGTACAACTAACTGAATTAAAAAGAGGACATAAACACGAGGGATTCTTTTTAAATTTAATACAGTCTTCAGACTAGAAAAGTTATAATTCAAATACGAGTGAAAAATATTTTTTATCAAATCTGATTTAAAAATTAACCAAATCGGAAAATACTTATAAAATAAAAAATTCAAAAATGTCTCAAAGGTAAAGAAAATTTGTTGTTACAAATATTCAATGAATGAAATGTTACCGACAGGCACTTTTAACAGGTCTTTAATTGCTTAAATAATTGAATTTGTAGGTAATAAAAGATTCACTTATTTAAAATAAAAGATTTACAATGTTAAAACGTTCACTTGTTTTCCACAGGGACTAAGCCCTTATTTGCCTAAAGTCTAGACTCTAGACGGAAATCTACAATGATAGAGTTAAATTGAATTAAATTATAATGACGATTTCGTCACATTGGTAGAAAAATATCACTGCTAATTTTATATTCTGCATTGATCGATTTATTAAAATTGGAAAGGGATGTTGAAATTGAAATACTTGTGTATCTTCTATATTATGTACATTGTACAAAATTAAGGTATCTATGTCGAAACGATAAAAAATAAAAAACAAGCTTGAAATATTGTAATATCAAAATACTTCGATGAAATTTCGTGTGAATTATCTATAGATACTTCTATGAAAACTCTCATAAAATGCGGCTTATTCTTTGCTTGAAAAAATTAATTATTGACGAATGAAATAATCTTTATTTCTCTGGAATTAAATAAATAATTTAATTTTTATAATTAATTAAAGTATTAAAAATTAAATTACCACAAAATCCAAGCTATAATTTCAATTGTGTTACCATTTAAACATAAGATAGGACAATAAAGATCCCCTTTTACCATTTAAACGAGGCTTCCTATTTAAATCTAGGAGCAATAATTTCTCCCAAGATCTTATACGCATTCCATATTAAAGCACACTGCAATTTCCTTGTATAATACACCAGACTGCGAATTAAAGTGGTCATATTAGGTTGCTACACTGTCTTGAACATTAACAACCCCGCATGTGCTTATGAAAATCGTGTACGTAATTACAACGAGGATACCGTTATTATATAAATTTAACAGGTTTTCATGTACTTTTATATGAAATTATCCGCTTATACTCCACCAAGGTAGACAATGTTTTAGAGTTCCGTAACAATAGGAACGGAACCCAATTACTGAGACTTCACTGTCCTTCTGTCTATATGTCCGTCCATCTAACACAAGGTGTATCTCATGAAGTGTGAGTAAGAAAGTTAAAATATTCAGAGATGCTTTTTCTAGTGCCGCGATAACAATACATAATAAAAAATTTCGACTACACATGTCACGGTCAGAAATTGGACGGGTGGCAATTTTTATTTAGCAATTGCTGTTTTAGCTTTACGGAACCCTTAGTATCGCAAGTCTTACTTGCACTTGACCGATTTTTAATTCATACGGCGGGTGATCGCATACCATCAGGCGCACCACCCCTAACTGTCCGATTTTATCTAACTTCCCCTACATCTGCTTCTTCCATGAAGATCTTATTTTATTTAAAATGGCCTTTATTTTATAGCTTTTAATCAATCTTTCTTCTTTATATCTTTAATATTTGCTTAATAGTACTTACTCAAATATTATTTTTTAATATGGGTATTGGCAAATGCTGAGAAAAATCTCGTATCAACATAAACTCAATTAATTCTCTAGTTCTTATCCAGTTTCATTAGCGATGAATGGATGACATTAAAAATAGTAGAAAGCAAAAACTCAAATTAACTGAATGTCCAGTTTAAACTCGCATATTATTGAATAAGTTTTAATTAAAAATCCCTTCTAGAGGAAGTTCGGACACAATTGCCACAACACTCCAGCAAATTCTCGGAATCATGGCCAGATGTTTTGGTGTGGTTCTGTTTGTTTGTATAGAGAAGTTACGTTTTAAAATAATAAAATTACTGTCAAAATTAAATCATCAAAGAATCTTTTAAATTATAAGAAAATATTCTATTTTAGGAGATTATAAGAATATCAAACTTATTACGAATATTTAAGCAAATATACCCTAAATGTAAATACATTCCGTGTATGTTTATATTGAACTGACCATAAAACATTATTTATCCATTTCATGTTATCACATCGCTTCCGTCACGCACTCTCAAAACAAGATTCACTTTGCATATATTTTTATAATTCTGATATATTCATGTCACACAGAAATGCGGTCCATAAACAGCCCATATTGTCATTATTCCATTCACGCACGACGTGGCTATATATAGCACGTGATGATCAGCTTAATCCCTTTACCCTGGCGCCACCTAAGGAACTTTACACATTGATTACCTTCACGTAGCGCTATGACATTTTAAAACCGCTCACGGGAAACCCACGCTTATGATCAGATCGATAAGACCCATTTTTCTGACAACCACGTGCCTTTTCAACTTAATGAAATTTTTCTTTATACATTCAAGTCTCGATTCTATTAAACAATCATTACTTCACTAACTCATAATACGGTTTAATATTAAACAAACACGTCATGATTGTCCGATCCCTGATTCGTGGCACGTGAAGAGCCCTCGAAACTGTCACCGAAATTTTCGATAAACGTGTTTAATTTAGCTAATTATTCATATAATGTGTTTTGTGTTGTATAAATATTTGATGACGTTATTACGCGAACTCTAGTTAACACGAAACGCGGCATGTTAATACGATATTAATTAATTAAGCTCATAAATGTAGGGAGAACTCGAGAAGTTGACTGCCTGTGTTCAAGCTACTCCTTTGCTTCTTGGTGACGTAATAAATGTATTACTTGAAACTAGATGAAACCAGCCATGATTTTAATATAAGTCTGCGTAGTGATTACGAGCCTTAGAAGAGAGAGTGTGTCAAATGTTATATATGTCGTGGCCATATCGTAGATTTGCTCATTTCATGAAATGGCCAACATAGTTTGATCAGATCGTTAAATCGTCAACGTTTCACGATTTGGTCATCGACATTTGGCCAGATCGTATAAAATATCTTAAAGAGTCCATAAAACATTAAAAAATTCAGAATATTTTAAGAACTTGTTTATTGTCATTTAAGTTAGTGCCGCGGTAGCGCCGGCGAATACCAGAAGCGAATGGTTTTTTCAATAGAAAATAGTTAGGTTAGGTTAGGTTAGACTTTAATAAACAACGCACGAGCCGAGCGAGCAAAGCGAGCGTGCCGCGGCAGCGGCCGGCGAGTGCCAGAAGCGAATCGCTTTTTAAAAAAGAAACAAAAATGGTCGCATTTCGTGAAATGGCCATCCACGTTTGGTCAGATCGACGATCTGGCCAAATGTGGATGACCAAATCGTGAAACGTTGACGATTTAACGATCTGGCCAAACTAAATTGGCCATTTCATGAAATGAGCAAATCTACGATATGGCCACGACATATAGATTAAGTTTTATTGAAATAAATTGTATTATACTAATTCTAATTGTTGCGGGTAAGTCATGACGTGCTGATTTCTCAAAGATTTTCTATAAAGACAAAATTCGATTGTAATTATTTTGTTTATTCCATTTTCCTTTCCCACAATAACACTTTCATTTAAACAAGACCACTTCATCCAATTTGGCACAATTCAAAGTTAAAATATTTGACAACCGAACATTACAACACTTGAAGATGTTTCGTTAACAAACATAATTAACCCTAAAATTTTACACGAATACCATAACATCTAAAAACGTTACCAAATTAATTAGAAGCAAGATTCACACATGAAATACTTCCCTGCGGTCGTGGGTAAGACAAAGCAGCTGCCGGAGTGGAACCACAGAGCGTTGATGAAGACATTCTCATCAAATTGCAGCTTGCGACGGGTGATTATGGATGTCTGTTAGAAGGAATTTGTATGCGGATTTCATTTGCGATGATTTAACATGCTAATTGTTGTCTTGTTTAATTGAGAAATAATTGCAGTTCTTGTAATTGTTGAGGAGACGTGGATTAACAGTTCAGTCGATTGTTGTGTCTATGAATGCTTAGATCTTTAGCTACGCAAAGGATTTTGATGTATTTTTCAAGATACCTAGTTTGATTCAAGAGTCTTGCATATTGCATAATTGCACCCGAGCGAAGCCGGGGCGGGTGGTTAAATACCTAGTAATTAGTATAGGACTGTATTGGAATTCATTTTTAATATACATATACTACTATTTTTCTTTGTATTTAGTTTGTGAGTTATAAAACAAATTATTTTATTTTTTCTATCCTTTTTTTGCCTTTTCTTAAAGCGTATGATAATGCGATTCACGTGTAACTTTATAAAATTAATTTCTCGTTGAACATTGTATTATCAAAGACAATGTTATTTTTGTTATAATATGAATCTCCACGATTCACAAAGGGTTGAAAGGGAGCTGATTAAAAGTTTTAAAACGACGTTACGAGGACATGTTACATTCAAAATGGATAAGCCAGGTAACTGACTAATAAGGGCCTTAAATGTATTTTTATCTTTTGAAATGTTTTAGCTTAAAATATTATAATGTGACTTTTTTTTAATGATTCATAATATTGTTATATTATTATGAAATAAGTAATAGATATTTTCATATAATATGTTATTGTTATTTTGTTCAGCTATTAAAATGTATGTCATTACTTCGAGCTGTAGTAAACATTATTTTATCAAATAATATCTAAAAAGATTTTTGCAAACCGAACTGCAAAGCAAACCGCAATACCTATAAGAACAAAACTATTTTCATCACACTATCCCTTTAGACTTTCATGCCTATATATTCATGAAATAAGGCAATGACATACCGTGACATCAGCCGCAGCTCTAATCCATCACACAGTCATGCCTTTTTGTCCCTGTGATAATCACGTGTCACATTCAAATCACGTCCGAGTCTTGTAATAAAACAATTATAGATCAGTCAGAATCGACATTGAAAATCGAGAATTTAACAATAATTCCAAAAGTTTTCAAACTTCGGTCAAGTGAATGGTACATTGGGACGACAATAAATCTCATTTTGCAACCTTGTCCGCAGTCCGGAACATTGTTAAAATTGCAATTAAATTATTTTTTTGCTGTATGGTCGTGAAAAAAATTCCAAAAGTTCTGCAAACT
>CAJQZM010035699.1:2260-12318 GCA_907164665.1 Colias nastes | reverse complement strand
ATAGATGGCGCTGTTTTCAATTTCATAATTACTGAATTTACGGAATAAAATGTTAGTTCATTACAATATGGATGGCAAAAATCAGTGATATTAAATAAAAAATGCACTATTCATTTTATTATATTAATTAAAATGTTTCTTTAGCGAAAAAGCGTTAATTATTTAAATAATTAAAACTCGTTGTGCCATCTACATTAATATATCCAATATCATTTATTGTATATCAGCGACATCTAGTGGTGACTAGAAATATAAAAATAATACAACTATAGCATTAACTATAAAATTGCAAATTAAACAATAAAACGGCAATTAAATGTTCGAACAAACGTTATTTATTGAAGAACAAACAATAATAAATATTTATAAACTAATAATGAAAAAATTAAAAAATATTAATAATTTTGAAAGTGGGGGCCAACCAAACAGTATATTTTTATTTTATTTATTGTTAATAAACAATTAACGAACAAAAAATTATTTACATAATAGCATAATAGCAAACAATTAAGAACAAACCATGAACTAACGATATGGCATGATAAAAATTTAAAACTAAAAAAAAAAAATTGCGGGTGCCAGGTTTGGTGACAGGTGAGCCGAGTCAGATCACAGATGCATGTCAGATGTTGTTGTGACATTTGATTGCATTTGACATTGTTTTCTTAAATCTGCCAAATAGCCTCAGCCACTCATATAATTTACGTAATTTACCAGTTTAAACCTTAATCAAACAAGCAAAATGCCCAAGGTTCAGCCTCGTGATGTGTCACCATTTTTGCGTGTATTCAGAGACTATCTCATCGGGGTAAACAATAATTTTAACAAAATATTATGTAACCTATGCTATATATTTTGATGGTATGTAACTATTAATTTGCTTTCGATAGAGGAATATGAGGAATGCCTTGAGGTGGCCAACGTTCATAGCGCCCAGGACTCAGCCGCCACCAGAGATTCCCGACGGACCGACCCACAAGTAAGAAATAGCAACCAAAAAACTATATCTGCTTCATAGAGCTAACCATATACTTCTTAACTTTAAACGGTGTTTTATAAGTAACTAGCTGCTCCGCGCGGTTTCACCCCCGTGGCTCCACTCCTGTAGGTCGTAGCGTGATGATATATAGCCTTCCTCGATAATTGAGCTATCTAACACCGAAAGAATTTTTCAAATCGGACCAGTAGTTCCCGAGATTAGCGCGTTCAAACAAACAAACAAACTCTTCAGCTTTATAATATTAGTATAGATAACTAGTCAATAACATTTTCAAGTTTATTATTGTTTGCTAATGTAATAGATACTTTTTTGAGTGTTCGGAATACTAAAATTTTCATAATATAGGTATTTAATATTTGAATAAAGTAAGTAGGTATTCCCTTTTTATTATATTTATTGAAATGTTACAGTTATAATTGGGATAACATTAGTTATCTTTGTAAGTTTATGTAAATGTTTTGGATTGTATACTGGACTATAACTATAAACTATACCTACCTTCTAATAAATAAATGAATAAATCCTTGTTTTTATTCATTTAAATTTTAAATATGTCTGATATTTGTATAATGGAATTATAGTTAATGTTTAATTACCAAAACTATTAATGCTACAGTTACTTCAATATGTTATAATATGAGTAAGAAATGCTTAATAATAATCTTGTTCCAGACATGCTCATAACTACTACCACACAAGGGATGCTCGCAGGGAAGTGACACCACCTCTAGTAATTTCTACAAAGGTGCTCACCGATGGAACTGAAAAGGGGTGAGCTGATCATATCATTTAAAAACAATAATTTCTGGTTTGTTAGATATTTCATTTCCTTTTGAATTGAGTTAAAAATGTGTCCCCAAAATGGATGTTTTTTGCTCATTCATTAAATCAGGGAAAGTGCAGAGTATATTAAAATATTTACAAATTAATTGGGAATCTTTAACACTACCATCAAATTCTTGCTTCTATCATGGAAATAAGATTACTCTTTTAAACAATACTACAACATACTAAGAAGTGAATTAATGTGATTTTAATGTCTTTACAGAGAAGCAAAAACACCTGTAAATGTGCGACCCACGCCTGGTCAAATATTCCACTGGGACAAGCATTACAACTAAATTATGATTGTGCGATAGATCAAATTGTAAATTTTTATTTAAATAAATAGGTTCTGCAGATAATGTAAGTTTTCTTTCCTCAATTCCACAAACAACATATTTTTAAGTACTGATGACCCTTTTATTCAAACATCTAAATTTTGATATTTAATAATATTTAATGCACTGAAAAAGGAGGAAAATTTTATAAGAATTGTTAATCTAAAATTTGTTTTAGAAGCCCATTTTATAAAATCCAAGTTCTATCAGTTCAAGGTACCAATAAAATCAACAAAATGAATCCATGAATATAATATTCAACATCTTTAATTCTGTTATTGTCCCATACATATCATTTTTGTCTGTATATTATACGACTACAATTCATTTCACACAAGCTTTGATATTTTTATATAAAAGAGATTAAAAGTTAAACATTTTGTACATTTATGAAATACTTAAATCTAATCAAAGAGCCTGCTCAAGATATTTGATTATAAAATGATTTAAAAATCTATTTACTTCCTTTGGGTGTAAGCTATATTTCTGCCCACAATCAGATCCATTTAAACAGTATATTATGGCAAAAGAAAAGAACAGAATACTATACATACTTTACATTAATGGAAAAAACACACTAGAAAAACACTCAATAGCATGAAGCTTAAAGTAAAAAAACTCAAGTGCAAATCAGTGTTAGGAGTCAGAATAAATATCATTGAAGAGCTGACTGAGAATTGCTACTATTAAAAAACAAATAATTAACAATTTCATTGATACTTAAGACTATTTCATAAATAGCTACATTATTGTATATAAAGTACATGAGTTATTTATAAAACACACATAGAGCCAACAACAAGCAAAATTATATAGGGTGTCGAGAGTAGGATACTGACATCATTTTGAATATTTTTAACAAAATTATTGGTTAAATACAATAGCTTTACCGTTTTGTAAAACAATACATGAAAAGTAAAAAAAAATAAAGGAGGAATAACTGAATATTTAGTACCTATGCATCAAAATAAAAGATAGTATTCAAAAGAGAACTAAAGTAAAGTAAGGCCAACGAGAAGCGATACGAAAGGTCATTAACCTAAAAAACAACTGTGGCGTTGACAATCTAATCTCTTCCCATCTTGTGCCTTTGTCGTAATGTCTCGTTCTCCCGGCAAAAACATAACAACGTCAAGACGGTTCGCCAACATTCAGTCGCCCATTTTATTATTCTTATTATATTTTATGATTCAGAAAACTATTATTATTCGCGTTATTTAATTTAAATCTACATTATACAATAATTCAAATAATGATAAAATTTATAAAAATAGACTATCATTTTTGGTATTATTACAATTTGCCGGATATTTTTTAAAACTATATAAATCCAACTTTCAAAAAGTTACGCACCCCTGCTATTCCCAATGACCTTGCATGTGTTTTGTTTACATTTGGTATCGCTTCTCGTTGGCCGTACTTTACATTTTATTTGTTGCTGACTCTTGGCTCACATTACTAGTAAGTATACCAAGCTAAGCTTAGATTATTTACATGTACACACATAGTTAAATACAATCATACTGAAATACACACTCAATATTATAATATGTAAGTTTGTAATGTTTGGAGGGTAGATAGAAAAACCATTTCATATTTCTTAAATTTTTACATAGTTCATGCTAATATAATAATGATTAATAATCACCAGTAATGTAACAATATACATACATTAAAATTCTACTGGTTAATTTAATTACGAATTGATTAGGATTTAGGATTGGTAATGTATGATATATTATGAATAAGTTCAAATTGAAAAATATTGCGATTAAGAAAAAAGAGCGAACTCAATGCTCAAATGTATTTGACACAAAACTATAATAAGAATAGCAATGTGTAACTTGTAACGTCACAACTAAATAATAGCCAATCAAGATAGTCAGCATAAACTGTAATTTAAAATCACAGCGCTGATATTCATTTGTCTACATTCTATAAGTATCTTGTTATCTAAACATAATTTTTTCACACACAATTTAAAAGATAAATCCTGAAAATATCCTGAAATAATCCAAAAGTGACGCAATACGCATCCAATCCCATCTCTTATTCATACATTTCTCCATCTACCCTCACAAACTGTTTAATCGCTGCTATCACTCGACTCCGGCGTTTTGATCTTCATATTGGAGAACATGCCAAAGCTGAACGTGCGGTGTCGTTGCGGCCTCTGCCTTCTGAACCTTTGTCATTTCTCCCCATCCACTTGTTTCCTGAACTGCATCGCGTCCCCAAAAGCTTTCTTCACCGCCTTTCTATCTGTTGGTTTCCTAGATTCTACTAACTTCGCTTGATCTACTGCTTTGTCTATGCCTAATTGTTCCAATTTATTCGGTGGCAGCCATTGCCAAGTACGCTTCACGTCGAAGAATAAAACAAGGTATAGGATTGGCTCATGGGAGTAGTTCTTCTTGAGATTCAGTACGTCTTGCGGTGGTACGGGCAGAGGTACGCCGTTGTAGACGAAACCTTTTGGCATTTTCGGATCTATTATAAGAGCTGGGTACCATGGGTAACCTCTGAAATTGAAGAAATTTGAATTATGTATTGTAATTTGTGTGTTTTAGTGACATTAAGTTATTTAAATAATTTTTTTTAACAAAAAACTTAGAATCGCAGTTGAATTGTCATAGAATGGCATTGTCAAATTGACATAGCAGGTACCAGCTTTCAAATAAAACGAGAATTTTCAAAATCACCTACCTAGTCTCAAGTTCTGTGGTAAAATAGCCAACAAAAAAAAATTGCCTAATTAAGAACCTCCTCTTTTTTCGAAGTCGATTAAAAATGTCAGTATAGGAATGTACAAGAAACATTTTTCTTTATATTAAAAAAATAGACATAGATGAAACCTGTATATTATAATATTATCTAATTACCTGCATTTGGCCCACACCAACTGCAAAGGTTCCAGATGGACATCTGTGCCTGAACTTTTCACGGGCGTTTTAGATGTTGTTGACCTTGTGCCGCGACCCTGCTGCAAGTCACATTATTCATTCATTATTTCAAAAGCGAACAATTGTCGACTCTATATTATTACACGAAATGAAATAAAAACAAAGGTACAACACTTATTATTGCGTTTGCTTGCAGAATATAAACACAAAATACACGAGCGAGTGGATTATTTTGAAGTGAAACTTACGATAAAATAAATATTTAAAGATTTTACCTTAATAATATAATTATATAGTTTACGGATAGTACCTAGCATACCGCATAGCATAGATAGTACCGGCATTAGCAATAATACTATGTACTATCCGTCAATTTATGAAGTAGCATAAGTCTAAATAAATATTAATCTAAACTATTTGAGCAATCTATGCAATATATCAACTTCTCGCAACTAAAAATATACACTTTTCTACAAAACTAACCTTTTGCGGAGTAGTAGGGGGTTCCTTTTCAACATCAGCTGTTTGCGCTCGTCTGGGCCGCCGTCGTCTGTCCGTCGCACCGTCCACGTTTGCTTCTACAGCCTCGTTGTTGCTTGACCTGTATGGTATATAATTAATATGGTATATAATACATCAATCAATCAATCAATCAATCGATAATTTTTGACAAATAATTAAAATAAATTTATGAGTACGTACAAACGTGCATTTGCACACCCAATCAATGGGTAGAATGTATTAGCCACATAATATTGTAATTAAAACATCTATAATTTGTAACTACATTCTTGCAAATAAATATAATTTGAATTTGAATTTGCGGAATAATGCACTTTACATACAAATATTGCTGTTCTACTTTGTAACTAGGCACAACATTTTTCAATAATTAGTAATTATTTTACTACTGTTTACATACTGTTCCCATTGTAGAAGAGATCCTATCATTTTTATTTCGGCAACATACATTACATTTTATACCGTTAAATATGTAAAGAATTTACAAATTGAATTAAACAAATGATAATAATTATAATGCTATTCACCCTTCATTATCACTAGAAGAGAGTGAACACGATCTATCGGACCCGTTCTCGTCGTAATGCGTGCACGACGAACATGATTGCGACCATACTGAACTGCTGCTTGACGACCTGGGAACAAAAAAAAATATACCGGCCGAATTGATAACCTCCTCCTTTTTTTGAAGTCGGTTAATGTTTACATACATATCGATAGAAGTGCGATTCTACGTCTTTACAAGTCAAACATTCACATGCAATAAAAAACCTTGACTTTCGACAAAGCTCTAAATTTGTCCAAAGCAAAACTCTGCCTACATGTATATTGGTCGAGTTTTCCAATAAGCGTTTAAATATTTTATACAATGTTGCTCAGATATTTTTGTCGATTTCTTATTAGGCAATTATAAGGCACTTGTTTATAATTTAATTTAATTAAAGAATTATCATCAATAAGAACATGATTTTTTACTTAGATTTGAGACAGAGTTACTATCTCATTAAAAATATGAAGAAAAGTAAATACTATAAATATTAATATTATTTAAAAAACAATATTACCTGGATAAAGCTAAATCACTATCTGAACCGACTTCGCCGGGTGGACCGCGGTATTGAAGGAAAGACGCCGACACTGGCGCTTTACTATCTGAAGGTAAAGATGATCTGAAAATAAAAACGTAAAACTCTTATAAAAGTTAAAGATTTTCACGACATTTTTTCTTTTGATAGAGCAAAGCCAATAGTGAATGGACTCTGCCCCGAGGGCATATTACAGTTCCAAATCTTCCGAGGTAAATAAAAGTACTAAATAAGGTCATCTATTTATCGGAAGGAAATTTTATTTTATCAAGACTTGTAATAAAACATATAACAAGCAATTCCTACCAATTAAAGACCTTATAAGCGATTTCTTCCGAGGAACCCATATACATAGAAATTCAAAAAAGATAGTTGTATCAAATTGAGCATAATAGGCATGACGACAGTATCCATAAATGATCGTATTAGTGTTTTTAAGGGAAAATGTATAATAAATAAATTAAATATAGTGACTTAGAAATCTTAAAAACATTAAGATTAATGAGATTATCAATAAAATAAAACATTGAAATTCTGCAGTTGGCCATTTTGACTAAAACACGCGTGACGTCACGCTTAAGTAAACAACTCACGTCAGATGTGTTTTGTTGTTATGAATATGTTGAGAATACGCATTTTTATTTATTTTCTATTGTTTCACGTATGCTTTATCGACTCAGAACAGAAATATAATTGCGAATTCACGAATACGTGGTTCGGGGTTCTCCGCGCCAACTTTATACAATCATTTCTTATTATTTTCTCGCTTGAAATAATTACTAACACATTTTTGAGCATTATTTTTATGTGGATTCACACTGCAATACTGCACACCACTTATAAACTTTGAAATTCGTTTCTATAACACATATTAAATAAATATTTTCTTAATTTTCTTCGCAATTCGTACAAATAATTACGTATTTACTAAAGAGTGACGTCACGCCTACGCCATGACACCTGCGAGCTGTTTTGGCACAGTTAATAAATATTTTTTGAAAAATGGCTTTTATCTTCGTTAAATTTAAGTATATTACCGAAATATAGGGTTTTTCTTGTATAGTAAACGTATACACACATTATGGAAGAGGATTTCAAAATCTTTCGTCATGCCTATTACATACCTAAATAGATCAGGAGATGACGGTTTCTCTTTGTCCTGTTTCCGGGGCCGTCCGCGGCCCTTTTTCCGCTGTTCGGGGGCACGTCCCAAGCTGGCTGATAATGTGGGCAACGTTGCTATAACACATGTACATATCAAATAAAGTATATTTCACTACTTTTTAACATATAGACCCATTTTCTTAGTTTTTTATTACATTTATGTACCGACTCCACCTGGTTACTTTAATTTTGTAGTTTTTATGTTTTATTAGCTGTGTTTAAGTTTGAGAATTTGGTGTATTAATAAAAGAAGCTGTTAACTGTGTAGATGTAAATATGAATTGAATGAATATTTCTATTCGCTAAACTCTATCATATATGGTCATTCATATAGTCTGCATAAGCATATGCAACCATCAAAATATAATATATCCTTGTACTTATTTATGTATTTTCCTTACCATCAGAACCAAAGCTCTTAGGCGGTGTAGTGATGGTAGAGGGCGGCACTAGCAAGGTTGGTTTTCTGAGACCTCCCAAAAGGCCGAGTCCTATGAATTTAAATTGAATTAAATGAATGAAAATAGTTGTTATAAATAACTTAGAACCTATGACAAACTTTTAATTTTCAACTTATAAAATAAAGAAGAAAGTGATTAAATTACTCCCAAAACGTGATTTTCTATAATTCAGATTTTATGCACTTTTCTCATTAGAAAAAATAATTTTATATAGTTAAAAAAAAGAAAAATATATATCCCACTATTTTAATATATTGAAAACAAATACCTGGACTGGGTGTTGTTGTCTCTGGCACTTTAGTGGGTGACTTATCAGGCGTCACCAATTTTTGTGTCCGCTCCACTTTTTGTGTCTTCTTGTTGGTTATCGGTGTTTCTGAGTCTGATGTGGCCGTTTCTGAAATCATAATAATAGTTTTATTTGAGTAGAAATTTTATAAAATACTAGATTTCCGCCCGCGGCTTCGCTCGCGTTTTCAAAGGAAAACCCGCATAGTTCCCGTTCCCGTGGGATTTCCGGGATAAAACCTATCCTATGTGTTAATCCAAGTTACCCTCTATATGTGTGCTAAATTTCATTGTAATCGGTTCAGTAGTTTTTACGTGAAAGAGTAACAAACATCCATACATCCATACTTACAAACTTTCGCTTTATAATAGTATAGTAGGATCGTCCTATTTTATAAAATATCGTCCTATAACGAACTAACAAGTTTAACATGACTGACCAAAGTGCACGAACGGCAGAAGAGCGCGTATTCAATGGTAGTACTAAGTTTTATACATATTTAACAACAACGTCTCAGTTACGTATATATGCGCTATTCTACATTTGAATATCGAAACAACCAAAAACAAAGACATCACATGATCTACCCTCATCTATGGTACCCATTGACACAAAAATAAAAAAACCATAGACAACACATTGCACCCTAGTCTATACTCTATGGTTCGTATCAACATACCATTATCCTGCAAGTGCCTCGCCACAGACAACGCGGGTCGTCCTCTCCCCCTCCTCCCGCGGCGGCCCCTCCCCCTTCCCCTCCCACGCCACCAGTTGCGGTTCACTTTGTTCTTCACCGCTGGGGATGTGTCGCGCTGCAAGAAAAACACAACATAATATCTCAAACAATTTTAATAATTATAAGCAGAAATCGCTATTACAGCATTAAGAGCAGCTTTTTTGTGTGAAGTTTTGTACAATAAGGCATTTATTTATAGTCAATTCTGTGTAATGTTTGTCTATTTAGCACAACTACATATGAAATATATTTTTTTATTGTGATAAATTAAAAAAACTTCATACCGTATCATCCTCGGATGCTCGCTGTGCACTAGGAGCCCGTTTTTCACTTCGCGTTATTGACACACCACGTTCACTGCGGGTATCTATGAAAATAATTATTCTATCTAATTATACACATAAAATATTACACACATTTTATTTTACATATTTTTATTTTATTTATGGCCCGCGCGCTACCGCTTTAGATATTGAATAGCACACGAGTAGTATTAGTAGTTAGCACAAAGAGACGACTGTAGTATATGTCTAATTAGCCACTTTACGACGTGCCTCTCCCGGTGTACGCACACACGCATCCACACCTATTTACTAATCACAGGGCCCACTCACCGGCGGTCCGCTCGCTGTCGCTGCTGCTCTGGCGGGCTCGCCGCGAGTCGCAGCTGCGCCTGCGCCGCGGGCTGGCCCGCCGCTCGGGCGACTCGCCCGCGTCACCGTCACCCGCAAGCGC